>JAQQSK010001660.1:0-22552 GCA_028658325.1 Potorous gilbertii | reverse complement strand
TAACGTGAGCTCCGAAACTGTCACCTTCTGTCTCCCACTGGATTCCGCACCTCCAAACTCTGGTCAGATTCTCCTTTCAGAGGTACCTGAAGGAGTTTGTCCGAGAGCTTAGGTGAGTCGTTGCTCTCACTCCGCCATCTTGGCTCCGCCCCCCCATTTTTTCTTATAAAGAGGATGAATTCACATTTTCATTCATGTCTCTGTTTCTTTTCTGTATAATATATTTTCATATTATTATAATCTATATAAAATCCATAATATATTTCCACCATTCTAGTCAGTTTCTAACCTAATTCTTCTGCAATTACTTATTTAGGTTTTTATGCTATTCCTAACAATATTCAAAATGACAGTGTTTTGTTTTTACTCTTTCTCCCACCCATTTAACCTGAATATATAACTAGTTTCTTTGTAGTTATTGGTTACCCACTTTTTTCTTCCATCTAATCAATCATCTAAAACAAATTCCAAGTCAAATCTGTAAGATCAACTCTACCCAAAATCAGTACTAGTTCTAGCCTTGGAATGAAGTCAGTAACAATAGAATCACTGACATGTTTTGCCTCAGCACCGAATCAAACATTCAGGTTCTGACTTTGGGTGACTTTACTCATATGACTTATCTACCTGGATTCTTGATCTCTGCCTTATTCCTTACTCTAGAAACTTGCATTGCCCTCCAAATTTAACCTGCTTCATTGGGTTCCTGACCACTTGCATGCTGCTATTGTCCTATTCAGTCAAACCTCACTTGAAAATACCTGAATTCCTGATTTCCAGCTTGTTCCAAATTTGTCAGCGGCAAAATCATTAACTTCCTTGCTTGTTGACCCTAAGATCTAATAATTATCAACCCCTTCTAGTCCTAACTCTCAGTTTACGACTCCTGTTCTACTATCCCTTCACCCTTGAATAAGAGAAATACATTTTATCATCTGCTTTCTCTAAAACATTTAGAATGAAAGTAAACACACCTGCACCTGAAGAGGTTTGTTATGAGGAGAGCTACTAAAAGTAGCCTGAGTTGATAAAGAAGGTTGTTTCTATCATTTACTTGAGGGTGATATAAGCATAGTGAAAACCATGTCTTACTATGACCTTCAGAAGTAGGTTACTAAAGAATTTATATTGATAACTGTGACAGGACCATTATCTACTTCCAGTCTCCCGTAATCCCCATTATATCAGTGATATGAACCTGGACACAGGATAAGGAAACTCCAGAGCATTGCAAATAACTCACAAATTAGATATTTCATGCATGGACAATCAATGATGTATTTATTTAATTATTGTATTGGTGAATAGATATTGGATTTATACTGATCCTATTTACATATTTAGATTCATCAATCCAATATACCACCTAAGTTTTCCAACATAATGTCCAATCCTTCTCCAATAGTTATATTCATTTCTAACCTGGTTTATTTTTATTTTACATATACCATGCTCATTCCTGCTTCTTTTTACATCTTTCCTTCCAGATATCCCCTTCCCTTTCTTTATGACTTTATAAGTCCTGACCATCCTTCAAGGTCCTGAACCTCACTTCTTGCAGACAACCTCTAATAACAAGGTACTTTGTGCTCCTCCTTTTCTGATGATCCTTAGACCTTTGTGTCTGTTCCATAGATTTTGGTACTTCTTATATTCAGTATAGAGCTCTATTTTCACTGGCTGTCCTCCATTCCTGGAATGCTTTCCCTCCTCATTTCTGCTTCCTGGTTTCCTTTCAGGTCTCAGCTAAAATCTCACATTCAAGAAGAAACCTTTCCACATTCCCCTTAATGCAAGCATCTTTCCTCTGAAATTAACTTCAATTTACTCCATATGTGTGTGTGTGTATATATATATGTGTATGTACATATATATGTATATATGTATGTATATATACATATATAAGTACATATGTATGTATATCTTGTTCATATTTATTTGTTACTTGTTGTACTGACTAACTTATTGGCTTTGTGAGAGGAAATTTTTTGCCTTTGTTTATATTCTTACAACTTAGCACAATATCTGACATTAGGTGCTTCATATTTGCTAGTGGAGTTAATTTAATGTTGTTTCTTTTTATATTTTTACATGCATAAGTAACATACATCTCCAACAAGTGCCTTGAAAGCAAGATCCATGTAATAGATTTCATTTCTATTTTTTTTGTTTCTCCATGCAACACCTGCTATAGTTCAGGATGCCACAATGGTAGCTCCAAACATACACGGTGAACTTAATTCAACTGAACTGCATACTGGTGAACTGAACTGAATTGTTCCTTTATACTATGCTGATCTGTGTTCATCAGAAAGCAAAATCCCTATATACACTGAAATTGATGCTTTCTTTATCCTCTCATATCAATTTGAACACACACACACACACACACACATATATCCACATCCACACACACATACACACTCTTTCTCTTTCAACATTTAGTTTCAATATTCTTTTCTTTTCCATGTCCCATGCTAAACTAATCTCTAGAGCACTCACATATAAATAAAAAATAATAAATAAATGTTAAATAAATAAATAAATAAATGAATTCCCAGAGACAGCTTGGAAGAACGTTTGATAATCTGAACCATTACGGGAGGTGAAATTTCATTACACAGATGGTGACATCCCAATGTCTATCATCAAAACACAGCAGGTAGAAACTATCAGCCAGGCCCATTCCCCTCTATAAAATTACACTTATATTAATGTCACTCCAGATTTCATTATGCGGAAAATGATATTGCACAGGTTTCCGGCACTAGGGGACGGCAGGGGGTGAGAGAGGGTGGGTGGAGTGGGGTGAGGGAGGAGAAATGAAGGGATAGGTTGAGGGTAGGGTGGGAAAAGAGCCTTCTAGGGAAGGCTGGGAGAAACAAACTCTGCCAGAGGCTGACAAAGGAAAAGAAAAAAATGTATATGTGTGTATGTCTAAATGTGTGTGTATATACATATATATATATGTATATACACACAAGACACGTGTGAATTTATGTGTGTATGTATATATGTATACACATGTGTGCATGCATACATGCATTTGTATTCCTTATAGACTCTGATGCATGTTCATGCTGCTTCTAGATTGACTTTTCACCAGACATTCTCCACAGGCCTCTGATGGACTGTTTAATAGGCCCTCCTGTGGGAAGCAGGGAGATTTACAGTTAATTTTTATTAATGAAGGATGACAGACACCTTAGTTTAGCCAACAAGATACTACATCATTCCAAGAAGCTGCTTCTATGCTTGGAATGGGCATTTCACACTGATGATCACACATGTGCACATACATACATACATATGCACAAGGTTACTGGGAGATAAAGGGATTAGAGATTTAAAAACAAAACAAAACCCTATACTTTTATGCCCTCACTTTCCTCCCAAATATTGAGAAGTCTCCTATCTCCTTGTTCTCTTAAACATTTTATTTTAATTGTGAGTTAATAATTTATTGGTGTTTTTGTTTTTAATATCATATTTATTTCTGGATATATGTGCCATCCTCCTCCTCAACTAGTACTCCCAAGTAACAAAGAGAAAGTAGTTAAAGCCAACCAACACAGTCAAACAGGCCAACGTTTTCTATGGAACAGAAGGAAAAAGGAACATTCCTTTATCTCTTTTCTGGGTCCAGGACTGGTCAGTTCAATTACTCAACATTTGACTTTGTTTTAATAGTCTTTTGTTAATATTAATGCATTCCTTCTTCTTGTTCTCTTTATCTTGCCTTTGTTTTGCATTAGAAATCTTTCTATGTGTCTAGGGATTCTCATTTGGGAATCCACTGCATAGCACAGGGCCTGGCACATAGTACGTGCTTAATAAATACATAGTGACTGACTATTTGTTAACTAACTAAATCTAATTGTCATTTATTGTCATTTATTGAAATTAATACAGTAATATGTAATGGAAATTACAGTTGTGTGCCTTACTTTATGTAGCCATTTCCTAAAGGATGAGAGTTCTTGTTCCCAGGAGCTAAGAGGTATTACATCGGATAGAGTGCTAGGGCTGGAATCTCAGAAAAACATTAGTTTAAATATTACCTCAGATAGTTAATAGTGGCATGATCTTGGACACATCACAACATCTCTCTTCCTCAGCTTTCCTATTTGTAAAATGAGGAAAATAATAGCATTTATCTCTCAAATTTATAGTGAGGATTGGTCAATTTTGTTTTTTAAGTTGTTTTCTTCAGTATTTTTTGTATCTCTTTTGCCAAGCTGTTGACTCTCTCTTCATAATTTTCTTGCTTCATTTTTTTATTTCTTTTCCCAATTTTTCTTCTACTTCTGATTTTCAAAATTCTTTTTGAATTCTTCCAGGCATTCTTGAGCTTATATCCAATTCACATTTTTCCTTGAGGCTTTACTTGTAGCTACTTTGAAATCATTGTCTTCTTCTGGGTTCTTCTTAATCTGTCATCATAGTAACTTATTATATCAGATTATTTCCAGCCTGTTTCTTGACTTTTAACTTTATTTTAAAGTTGGCTCAGCTCCCAGGGTCAAAGGGTACTGTCCCAAACCTCAGACCTTTCTTACTGCTGTCTTCAGAGCTAGCTTGAGGGGTCTGTAGGTTTTTCAGTGCTTCCAGGGTAATATTTATGGGATTTGAGAGGTTCAGGAACGCCCCCAAACCTGAGTTTCTGGACAGGGTCATCTGGAATGAATTCATGGACTCAAGCAGTCCAAGTCAAATTGGCAAAAATTTATTAACATGCTATACAGTGGGTAAAAGTTCTTAGGGAACCTGTGACCTAAAAGGGGTACATTTAAAGTTTATATAGGATATTCTATAGCAGATTATGTGCTAAATATGCTAATGAGATGATTCAGGGTGGGATTAGGGAGTGGTTAAGGAGTGGTCAGTTATTAAAGGAACATGTGCTTTTAGTACTTAATACATAGGCATTTTACCCAGAGTTCACTGACAAAAAGCCCAAGGGGTTGCTACATGGAAGTGTGGTCTTAGGCCTGCAATGTCATTAAGTCAAGCAGAGGTCAGGGCTTACTGAGAAATGCCCAGTCTGCCACCCATCAATGATTTATTGGACAAGATAGATGTAGGGAGTATACACAGTCTAAAGTCTAGGATACACATAATGAGGAGTCCAGGCTGTAAATAATGAGATAGGGAGTTGGCATAGACAGTTCAGTGGGTACTGAAAATATTTATGAACTAATATAAAGCCAGTTCAAACTAATAATTCCTACAGGTGTGATTTGTTACTAAACCAGGGAGAGAGATCAAGTGTTTTGCTGGGGCCCACTCATGAGTAATTGTTAGGTATAGTGTCCATGGACTGGAGAGAAATTGCCAGGTATAGTGTTTTGAGACTAGGGAGAAATGTGATCTTGGAATTGGGGGTCAAGCACAGGCACTCAAGTACCTGACTGATTAGAGAAAAGGTGTACTCACTGCTCTTCTGGCCTGTGTTCTGTTCTTTACCTAGGAAGGATCCTTGTTGCCCTGTAGTGACCAGTGCTAATACTCTTCTTGGCCCTGTGATTAGTTCTCCTGCTCTTTGCAGCCAGAAGTTCTAGTGCTTCTCTCTATTTTAGAATTGGGACCAGGGTCCCTACTTCCCCACGAGTGATTGATCATGAGCGTTTTTCTCTGCCCTGAAACTGTGACCAGGGCTCCTGATCTCCTTCACCACAAGTGCTATTGCTCCTTTTGTCTTGGGATTGTGACCAAGAACTGTGTCTGGGCAATGCCACAGGGTCCTGAATCCACTGCCAGCAAAGAGTCCCCTGTAATCTCTTTCTGCCAAGTTGTCCTGCCCTCCCCACCCACCTTCACCACCCTCCATCAATGGACTGAGAGTTCCCAAAGCTGTTGCTGCCATTAATGCAGCTGCTTCCAAGTTATGCTGATGATGAAACATTTCCTAAAGATCTCAACCACCATCCCGCTGACGCAGACCTTTACTGCTGACCTCCTAAGTTGTTTTGGACTGGGAAATGGTTTTATATGAATTTTTGTAATTTTGCTATTCCAGAATTCTATTCAAAGCACTATTTTAGAGTTTTTTGGAGGGGAGTTTGGGAGAGTTAAACTGAATGATCCCTAAATTTACCATCTTGGCTCCACCTCTTCCTCCCCCCACCCCCAATTAGTCTAATACAAAATATAATCATAAGAGATTGAAGAACTCAGGGCAAAAGTACTTACTTTTCCTGTCTCTAGTGGAAAACTCAAAAGCAGAGAAAAGTTAATCCCTAGGAAACAGTAACTTGTGTACAAATGCAAAACTCAAGAAACAGATATGTTATGACATGGAAGGTAAATAAGCATTAATATAGGAATCAGGAACCTACAGAACACAATCAGAGAAAAGTTATTTTAACTCTGGATGAAAGATAAGAATACCTGAAGGACAGTAACATAAAATAAGGCTGGATAGGTAGGTGGAGCCAGACTTGGCAGGGGTCAAATGCTAACAGAAGGGATATGTATTTTACTATAGAAAATGGGGATTTATTGAAGGTTTTTGATCAAAGATTACTATGGTTAGATTTTTACACCAGAAGGATTTTTGTAAACTAGATGAAGAATGGATCAGAACTGAGGACTAGAGGCACATAGGGCAAATTGAAAGATCCCAGAAGGTATAGAATGCTCTTGAATTGATATTGAAAAAGAATGAAAAACTGGTGGCAGAAGTAGAAATGATGCTTCATGACTTCAGCTATCACCTGGATGATGTTGCTTCTTGCGTCTACATCAACAATCCTGATACCTAACAGGCCTATGTTCAGTCAGTCAGTTGATGATCTGCTATCTGCCAGAGTGTGTTAAATGTTGGGGATACAAAAAGAACCAAAAAGCAGTCCCTACCCTCAAGGAAGTTATAGACTATTGAGGGAGACAATAAACAAACAAATATGAACAAACTATAAATAGGATAAATAAAAATAATTAAAAGAAGGGTGTGTTAGAATTAAGAGGGGGAAGGGGAAGGCTTCCTGTAGAAGATGGGATTTTAATTGGAACTTAAAGGAAGCCAGGGAAGCCAAGAGGCAGAGATGGGGAGGAGGAGCATATCAGATATGGGGGTCAGATAGAGAAAAAGCAGGGATCCAAGAGACAGAATATCTTGTTAATGGAACAGCCAGAAAGTCAATGTCATTGGACAGAAGGGTACCTGGTGGGGAATAAGGTGCAAGAAGACTGGAAAGGTCTTGGGTGAGGTGCGAGAAAGGCTTTGAACACCAAAAAATAAATATGAAAAGATTTTGTATTTGATCTTGGAGGTGATGCAGAGGCACTGGAATTTATTGAGTAGGAACTGATATCATTAGACCTTCACTTTAGGAAAGTCATTGGCAGCTGGATGGAGGATGGATTGGAGTGGAAAGAGACTTGAAGCTGGTAGACCGTAGAACAACTAGTAGACTGTTGTTAAAGCCTTAAGTGATGAGAGGACTGTACCAGGGCATTGGTGATTTCAGAGGAGAGAGAGGAACATATTCAAAGATGTTGCAAAGGTGATATCTACTAGTTTTGACTTTGTAGACCTGGGAAACTGAAAAGATGCTGTTGCCCTCAATAATAATAGGGAGGTTGGAAAGTGGGGGAAGTTCTGGGGAAAGATAATTTTGATTTTGGATGTGTTGAATTTAAGATGTCTACTGGACATGCATTTCTAGATATCAGAAAGAGAGTTGGAAATGTGAAACGAGATCAGCAGAAGGAGTAGCAGTGCAAGATAGATAGGTTTGAGAATCATCACCATAGAGATGGAAGTTAAATCAATGGGAGCTAATGAAATCATCCAATGAAGCAGGGAGAAGAGATGTATGGCCAGGACAGAACTCTGTGAGATACCTATGATTAGAGGGAAGAAGGCCCAGCAAAGGAAGCTGAGGAGTGGTCAAATAGGTAGGAGGAGAACCAGGTGAGAGTAGTACCCAAAAAAACTAGAGAGAAAAAAATATTGAAAAGAAGATGATCAACAGTGTCAAAGCCTGCAGAAGTCAAGAAGAATGAGGATTGAGAAAAGGCTGCTGGAATGAACAATTGAGAGATCATTGGTAACTTTGATAGAGCCATCACTTTTTGTGATACAAGGGTAAAGTGGCAGAAGGCATCTGCCTGAGGAGCAAGAACTGAAGAAAAGGGGAGAAGAGGAAGCTCACAGCAAAATGGCCTCATTTTTATCCCCCTTTAAAAGACGAGACAAAGGTCTCAGCTGAGTTCTCAGGAGGGAGGAGGGATTAAGTTTTGAAGAGCTCCTGTGGAGAGTGGGATTGTCTTCACCTGTGTTAAGGACACCTATCTCCACATAGATGTCGCATCTACACCCCAAACTCTTTCTGTTTAAAACTGTGATTCCTTGTTCATAAACTCCATTCCTCTAGTGTTCCATGTTCATAACTTGGGACATATATTTGACTTTTTCTTTTCCTTTATCACTCATAACTAATTACTGTAAAGTACTGCACAAAAACCTCATACCTATATCATCCCCTTTATTACTATCTTATTCCAGGCACTCATCCTCACCAATCTAAATTATTTGGATAGCCACCTAAAATGTCAGTCCACCTTCATGCTTCAAGATCAACCCTCCAATCCATCTTTCACACCTTTAGCAGAGCACATCTTCATGCGTGAACCTAGTCACTACTCCTCTGCTGAAAAAAAGAAGTAACATCTCTATTTAAACTCCTGCTAATTTGGACAATTTTTGAAAGTATTATCTTTTGCTGTGCTCTTCGTTTTGTTAACATATGTCCTAACAATCGTTTTTCTTTTTTCTACTTTTATTGTGACTTTACCTCATTTGTTTGCTTTTTTGTTGATTTATCTTTTAAAAATTCTTTTTTCATACTTGCTAAATACTTATTAATTTTTTGTCTTTTCATAGAACAAGTTTTAAATTTTATTTATCATATAAATATATGTAAATATATGCATGTGAATATATGTATGTGTACATATGCATGTATGTAGGGTTTTTTAAACCAGTTCATCTGTCCTCTAATTTTTGTCTCCCTTTATTTGTTGACTTTCTAAAGAAAAAAATAGAAAAAAGAATTATTTTAAAACAAATGTAAAAACCAGAAATAGCAAATGTTATTTTCAGTGTAGATTTAGGAAGAAAATAATGAGTTTTATTTTTAGCATGTTGAGTTTCCGGTGTCAATAAGACCCTCAGACTGTTGCGAAAATGTGACTAGCATTCAGGAGAG
This sequence comes from Potorous gilbertii, assembly GCA_028658325.1. Taxonomy (NCBI): domain Eukaryota; kingdom Metazoa; phylum Chordata; class Mammalia; order Diprotodontia; family Potoroidae; genus Potorous; species Potorous gilbertii. The sequence goes on along the minus strand of JAQQSK010001660.1, from coordinate 13,337 downwards.
AAGAGAGGACTGGATATATAGATTTTATAGTCATCTGCATAGAGATGATAACTGAATTCGTGACCTATGATGAGATAACCAAGAAGAAAGAAGAGAAGAAGACCCAGGACCAATTCCTGGGAGAAATGTGAATTTAATACATGTGAGATACCTGATGATGATCCATCAAATGAGACGCTGAGGAATAGTCATATGAATACTGTAATGATGATGATGATGATGGTGGTGACTAGTAGGGCAACCAAGACAGAACAGTGTCACACAAAGGGAGGAGAGTATCGAAGAAAGGATGGTCAGTGATTTCAAAGGAAAGAGCAGTAGAATGAGGACTTGGGACAGGCAATTGAGTTTAACTAGTAAGAATTTACTGGTAAATCTGAGGAGAGGGATTTTAGCTGAGAGGTATTAGAAATAAGATTGAAAATAAAAAAGAAATTGGTAAGTGGTGAGAAAAGGGAGGGAATGGATATTAACAATGCTTTCTATGAGTTGGTGAAAGGGAAAAGAGATAGGGCAATACACTGAAGACATGGAAAAGTCAAATGAAAGTTTCTAAAAATCAATGGATAAAAAAAATAAGTGCTTACTCTATGTCAAGTACAATGCTAAATATTAGCATGCTGGTAATACAAATCAAAAAGCAAGATAGGCCTTGCCCTCAAGGGGCTGAAATTCTAATGAGGGAGAGAACATATAAAGCAGAAGTAACTAGAAATGGGTATTTTGGTTTGGGTAGTCTCAGGGACAAGAAATAAAACATTAAGCATAGTAGTGTTGATTTAATTACAATTCTTAATAGATAACCCCATAGTCCAGGGCTAAGTTGAGCTGGGAATCTGCTCCCCATAATAGAGGGCAAGAACCAGGTAATATGAAGTAAAAATAGAACAGCCTTTTGGACTGGATTTCTGGAAGACTTTAAACTGAGCATTTTATATTTTATTCTGAAAACATTTGAGAGCTATTGAAGATATTTGATATGGTTAGAGATATAAGAAAATATAAAACATATTCAACGTAATTGGGAAGGGAAGCACTAGTGGCTTCACGATCATGAAAGGTTCTCATGTAGTAAGTGGTATTTAAGCTTAAGCTATTAAGGAAGCCAAGGATTCTAAGGACTGGGAATGAGGAGGGAGCACATTCCACAAATGATCAGTTTGTGCAAAGGAAAGGAGAAGGGAAATGGAGTCTTGTGTGGGAGGAATACACTTGTGTGGGTTGGATGACTGAGTTCAGAAAGAAGAAGAGTAATGTGCATTAAGTCTAGAAAAGTAGGTTGGAGACAGAACATAAAGGGTTTTAAGTGTCAAACAGTGAAGTTTGTATTTTGTTCTAGAAGCATGGGAGAACCACTTGAATTTTTGGAGCACAGAGGTGATATACTCTTGCCTGACCTTTAACAATAATCACTTTAACAGCTTTGAAGATGGTAGATTGGAGAAGGGAAATATTGGAGGCAGGAAGACTAACTAGGAGGCTATTACAATTGTCCATGAAACAGGTAACGAGAGATTAAACTAGGCTATTTGATTATGTGAACAGAGAGGAGACAGATGTGAGAGTTATTGGAAGCAATAAGACTTTGCAGCTGGTTAGATACTGATTTTGAGGGAAAGTGAGCAGTCAAGGACCATAAGATTATAAACCTGGTTGAGGGGAAAGATGGTAATATCCTTTACAGAAGATAGTCATCTGCATAGAGATGGTAACTGAATTCATGACCTATGATGAGATAACCAAGGAATATAAAGAAAGAAGACAAGAGGACCCAGGACCAATTCCTGGGAAAAATGTAAATTTAATACATGTGAGATGCAGGATGATGATCCATCAAATGAGAGACTGGGGAATAGTCATTTGAATACTGTGGTGATGATGATGATTGATGATGATGCTGAAGAAAATTTATAGAAGCTGGGAAGATGCAGAGAATGGACTTGAGATGAAAAAGAAAAAGGTCTGTTTTGAATTGTTGAGTTTTGAAATGTCTATAGAATATCCAGTTAAAAATATCCAATATCCAATCCAATAAACATTTATTCATCACCCACTATGTTCCAGGCACTGGGCTGGGGAATACAACTAATAAAAAGAAAGATAGTCACTTCCCTCAAGGTACTTACAATCTAATGAAGCAGACAATATACAAAACGATGCAGGAAAGCAGGGTTGGGAAGACATCAGTGACATCACGTTCCATGGAGCTGCAGTGAGGCAGAGCAACAGATACAAAGTGGAGTGAACTGAGAGTCCCTTTTACCCTTTATAAAGGAAGGAATTGAGAGAAATTTAATATTCCATACTCCAACCCTCCAATCAGAAGGAAGAGGAAGCTGAGGGAATTGGTCTTGATCAAGGCTTGAGTTAGCAGTTTAATGGTAAGATTAGAAGTGATGAGTCTAACATGGGAAGGACATCTTGTTCTTTGGAGTTTAAAATAGGCAGCCAGCAGATACTCTTTGCATTTAGTAATGAGGGACAAGGACTCAGGAGACAAATTAGAGCTAAATGTAGATCTAGGAGACATCTACATAGAAATAATAATGAAACCCATGAGAGCTGATATCTTCCTGCCTTAGGTTATGACCTCCAAGATGGCAACGATTGACTTTTGATTTTCTTTATATACACAGTGCTTGGCACATTGTGAGTACTTAATAAATGACTGATCAACAAGAGAGAACATGTAAATAGAGGGGAAGAAGGACTATATATATATATACATGTATATATATATATATCTAGTACTATATATATGTATATATATATATATATATATCTTTATCTATACACACACACACACATGAAACAGTATGATGTGCCACATAGAAGTACAGAAGTACAGAAAATTGAAAAATATTATAGGAATTTAGAAGGAGAAATAATTTGAATTTATGATAACCAGTAAGGGCTTTGTGAAGGAGATGGGTCTTCAGCTTGGGTCTCAAAGACTAATTAGGATTTAAACAGATGCAAATACCCAATGAGAGAACATTTCAGGAAAGGAGAATGTCATGAGCAAAGAAGCAGAGGGAAAAACATTAAAACAACCAAAACAGGAGCAGCAGTGATAACAAACATTAGTACAGTACTTTAAAGTTTGAAAAGTGACTTACATACATTATCTCACTGGAGTCTCAAAACAACCTTGTAAAGTAGGTGCGAAAATTATTTTTAGCCCCATGATACTGATGCAAAGATGAGTTAGACTTGCTCATTGTCACATAGCGAGTAAGTGTTAGAGGTGGGAGTGAAATCCAGGTTCTTACTCCAAGAGTCCTTACATTCTACCCACCATCCTGAATTATCCATAAAGTAAGGAGTGAGTCATTTTGCTCATGGTACAATCCATGTAGGGTGTACCAGGAGATTGGACAACAAAGGTAGGAAAAGTTGAAAGAGTTGATGAGTTAGGTTTATGATAAAGGCAATGAGGGGTCCTAAAGATGCTATCCATCATTGTAGATGTTGTTTGTCATTCATTCTGAAAGAAGACCATGATACCTGGAAGGTTATGTCAGGACTTGCAAGTGAATTGGATTTAATTGAGAGAGGGCTGTACAGTCTCTAGCCTCACTTTCTCCTCTGGAGATAACCAGGTCAAGATGTAGATCAGGACAACTGGAGAAGGACCAGGATGCAGTGGGAGACCTTGTAGAAAACCCCTTCTGCATCATACGATCAGAGCTTCAGGTGGAAGAGACCTCACACCTCATCAAATCCTGCAAGTGAGAAAACTGAGGCTGAGAGAAATAAGATTAAGTGACTTGCAAAGACTTTACTTGTAGTGCATAGAAGAATTGATATTCCCTCCCTCCAGATCAAGTACTAGAGATGAGAATGGAACCTGCTATGCTCGGAATCAGCGTCATCTGTTCCTGAAGCACACACCCAGAGGAATTCTATATCTTCTGGATTTGCCCCTTTTCTCCACACAGCTCTGCTGACTGCAGTGAATTTCAAAGACCCTTTCCCAGCTCTCACAGTGACCCATCCACTACTAATGCTGTAGCCTAGATAGGTATATCTTACCCACAGATATCAGCAAATCAAGGGCCTGGTGGACCCATCCATTTTTAGCTGAAAAGCTGTACAAAAACAGTCAGTGGACCATTTAAACCTTGGTCCCACCTCCTCTTTACAACATGGCTATCTTTATATGATAAAGAGGTTTCAGACCTGTACTGCCCATTTCCAAAAGTGGAAGTTAGTTGGTTAAAAACAAAAATCAAAATCGAGACCATTAGGTCAATTACAAAGTCAGTTAAGTCTGGCCCTAAAATACTTCCCCCTTCCTTTCTGTGTTATCCTCACATTGACCCCAATTCTAGCATTATCTCTCCTAACTAAAAAAGGCATAGTACAATAAATTGATTCATTCTGAGGTGCTCCCTCTCCCAAGGTTTTTGTTTTGAACAATTTTTAATCCAAAAATCATTTTAAAATTATGGAATATCAGGATGGGTACTATTCTTGGATGGGGGGATTCTGATAAGTTCTTCAAATTGCCCTATTTGGGACTATTCTGTAAGATGGGGACTAGATCATAGGCTTTGAAAATCTTCGGGAAAAAAAATAACATCATCCCAAAAGGTAGATGATGCCACTGTACAAGGAGGGGCAGGGAAGGGAAGGGCATACAGACCTCTGTCTTATTCACTTTTCTCCTCCTTCTCACTCCTTTTCCAGTCCACCCCATCTGATAGACTCCCTCCCTCAGCCCCACACCAAGGAAACTCAACACCATATGCTTGTTATCTGTCCCCACATTTACTGCCCTGTTCCCGCATCTGCCTTCCAAGCTCTGCTCCATTCTTTGGGGAAGGGACAGGGGGACTTGTTTGACTGTCCAACCGTGAATCAAACACTTGGAGACTCCTCCGAGAGCCTCTGTTGGCAATCACAAATGGATCAGCTCCAGAGCCAGCAGATTTTGTGCCTCCGGAGAAATGCAGGATTGCAAAGGGCAGCAGCGACTGGCAAAAATATTGACTTTGATTTTTCATCACTTCACATTTCCAACGGGGGGAAATGAAGTGACAACTTCACCTTTTTAATCAGATGCTACCAGAGATTTTCAGAACAGTGCATTCACTAGAGATTCCAATACCAACAAACCCAAAGAACAGAGTGACTTACATTAGAGGAAAACAATGCAAGTGAGTTTTCTGCCATTCTTGGCTATTGCTTTATCTGCTGCCTTCATGATTAACAGTCTGCATACATCTTCCCCCTAACCCTGCATCCCAACTGAGGAAGTTTTCAGGTTCTATTTTGACCTTTCACTTTTGTAAGACCTAGTCTTATGAGCAGGCACAAGTCATTGCCTGTGTAGTGTTACTGGGAGAGGTAAGAGAATGATCACCTTTCCGAGGCTATCTCTTACAGCTGGTCACCTTAGGAGGCCTGAAATTGAGAACTGTAGTTGTGTTCATTTGAGTCTCTATAATAATATCTAACACTTACATAGTATTTGAAAGTGTGCCAATCACTTGAAATCCTTATCTTATTCCAACTTCATAACAAAACAAAGAGGCACTTGGGATCCGTCATTCAAAACCAGGAAACAGACTGGAGAAGCAGAATGACTTGTCCTTGGTCATGGAGCCATTAAGTATAGAGGTGGGATGTCCTCTTGACATGAAACTCAATACTCAATCCATGATACCAGGCTGCCTCTTTTGAATATTGGTCATTCTCTAAGAGACTGTTATTAAAATGCAAATACCTTTGGCAAGGGGTAACATTTCAGGCTGTTATCTGCTAGTGGTTTATTGGTTATAGATGTTTGAGAGTGGGAAAGAAGATAGGTGCCCAGTGGAGGGGGGAGAAAAGGGGCAGGTTGCCAGGAGACTGGGGATTGGAGAAAAGAATTAAAATGGGGAAAGACACCAAAATAAACTTTGTCTACATCACAATGCTTCTGTCCGAAGATCATGGGTCATATTTGTTTTCATCACCTTAATATTTGATGTGTCTGTACCTGAGAATTGAGGAACTACAATGGAGTAGAAGGGCTGGCCAGCCCTTGACAAATCACTGAACCCATTCTCTACCTCAGTCTCCTCATCTATAAAATGGAGATAGTGATAGCACCAGTGTTATTGTGAACACCACATAAGATAACACATGTAAAGGGCTTTACAAAACTCAGACTGACATGTAAATATTATTAATTATTGTCTCCTGCTCCTAAGTCTGTGATTGTGTGCTAGTCCTAGGGTCAGTTCTTTGCTTAGCAGTATTTTCTAGATTAGAAAATACACTTCCTGTTTTGTGATCAGTTACTTTGTGGCTATTGGAAACAAAATGGGTCACTTTTTTATACAAAATAGAGAGCTATGTAGCAGTGAAAAGTCAAAGCCCATATTTAGTGTTGTGTGTTCATTTCCATCCATTCCATTAAAATAAACATTCATGAAGAAGCCTATTGTGTGCCAGGCCCTGTATTGGGTGCTGGGGATACAAAGCAAAGTGCACTGGATTTCTTGTCAGAAGACCTGAATTCAAATCCAAGCATTGCCACTTACTGTGTAACCTAGCACAAATCATGTCACCTCTCAATAGGATCCAGTTTCCTTATCTATAAAATGATCTCTTGTGGTCCCTCTGGTTCCAGGATACAATCCTATGAAAATACTCTTGTTTTATGCTTTGATCTGGTCACAAGGAATTTTGTTGTTGTCCTTTGTTCTAGAAGAGGACCAGTGCCACCAGGAAGGTAAGGTCTTGACTTGCAAGTGAATTGGATTTAAGTGATAGAAGGCTGTGCAAAGTCACCAACATCATTTTCTCCTCTGGAACCTTCAGGGTCCAGTGACCAGATATAGATCAGGATGACTGGAGTTAGCCCTGCGTGTAGTGAGAGACCTTGGCCTTTTTAGGTTAAGGTCTGATTTTGACCTCAGTGTGTAAGATGTATTGCAGCAGAACTATAAAATCACAGGATGTCAGCCTTGAAAGGGACTTTAGAACTCATCTTATCTGATTATGGATTTCATTATCTGAAGACTTTTCATAATAGGATGCTCTCTGACTCAGGAGGTGGCCAATTCTACTCTTGCATTTTTTTTTAATTGTGGGGAAATTGTCCATATACTGTATAATCAAAATTTCTTCCAAACAATTTTCTTGGATATTTTAGTAGTATGAGGGGAGACAAAGGCAATGTCTTCTCCTAGTTATATCTAATAAGTGTTACTTTGGTGGCATTTTTTCTAATAGCTAATATGTAGGTAGTTTAATAACCTATATATACTTTCAATAGTCTGAGCTGACAGAGAGTGACACAAGTGTCTTTGGGGTTTTGGACTGTGTAACTATGTTTTTTTCTACTTTGATTAAATTCATAGGTTTATAGACTAAGAACTGAAATACCTTAGAGGTGATCTTGTGAAACATCATCTTTTTACATATTAGAAAATGGAGGCCTATCCACAGAGGTGAAGTGAACTTCTTAAAGTCATGGTTACTTAGTGTGGAACTGGGATTTGAATTTACACCCTGTTTCAAAACCTAGCCCATTTTCACACTACATCCTATCCCTGCCTTGATTTCAGCAAACATTTACTAAGCCACAACTAGGGTAGGTTCTGTAGGAATTTGGGAGGAGATACCTACCCTGGTTACAGGTACCCACATCACACATATCTGATTATAAATGGAGTTATATGTACACATAGCTACAATAAAGAGGCAAGGATGGTAGTGAAGGCAATCACAGGTTTCCTGGATCTTCTAGGGCACTGGCAAGAACAGGGCTAGGCCAAGACAGTCCTAGGGGAAACTGTGACATGCATAAACATGTATGTGTATACACATATATGGTTTATATCTGCCTCATCATTCAGAGTTTGTTTGCCTATTCTGAATTTTCCTGCCCATTTCCCAGTTCAGATTTTTTACCCTTCCTGCTGTCAAAATATGCTTTCAGTTCTCAACTAACTAGAAAAAAATTGGATAAACTTCTTCCTACTGAATGATAAGGTTTAATGTTTCTCTCCCATTCCTGCTTCCCCTCCCCACTTCATGTCACCTCCAAGAAATAAGTCTCTCATAGTAGAATCTCAGTCATTGCAACAGACAGGTAGGCAAGATTTTCTGGGAAAAGGGTATGCAGGCGGTTCTGGCCTTGAAGGATAAAAATACACACCTTAAAACCAGACCCAAATAGATATTGAAACTATGAGGACAAGTTTGTTTTTATTTCTTGGCTTTCTTGGGGGTTGGGTGAAAGCAGAGAGCAGAGGATGTAGATAAAGATTGAAAGAAGGCTTTGAGATTCTCCCTAAGATCCTATTGTGCGATTTAGAGACAAAATTAACTGACAGAGGTAGAAAAATATGCTTGAGCTCTTGAGGAAAGGCGGCAGTGCTGCAACAGATGGACGGATCTCGGCATGTTCACAAGAATTCACTGTCTCTTTCGGCCGTTGGCAGAGATTTTCAGGCAATTTAGGAGAAAGGGGAAATGACATAAGGGCTATTGACAGTGTTGTTTAAGAAAGAGAAAAGGACATCCAGAGTTGGAAGCCCTTAATGGTTTGGGGTTCAGGACATAAAGTATTTGTGGGGATTTTATGGCAAAGACTAGCAGTGATAACTGGCAGAATGAAACGTGCTCTGAAACATCCCCATAAAAGACCTGTTGTGGATTGTAAGATTTTCCCCTCAGAGAGACAATCAGCAAAACTAATGGAAAGATGTGGTCTGGTTACCTGAAGCGGCGGTGTGACAGCTAAGTTGCCCAACTGTGTGATGGGAAACATCACAGTTCCTGAGGAGAAGGTAAAAGCTCAGACTTGGGTAGTGAGTTCAAGGTTTTAATAGTATCTCTTCAGGGTATACTTTGGATTTCTCCATCATGCCCCCAGAGACTTCCTTATTCAGGAAGATTCCTCCAGACCTGGGATTCACACCTCCTTAGTAGTAGCTTCTGATCCTATGGCACTTCACCTGATTGAATTATTCTTCCAAGAATCTCTATTAAAGGAGGCCACCCAGAACAGCCCTCACCAGGAATTCAGATTCCTCACCAGGAATCCAGACTTCTCCATCATGCTCCCAACAAGTCGTTTTCCTCCTCTTCTCCTCTTTGCACCATCCTTTTCTGTGTTCTCATCACATCAGAATCAAAGTCCCAACTTGAGGAGTGGGACTGTGGTTCTTTTTGCTTGTGTTTATATTCTGGGCACTTAGCACAATGCCTGATATAGGCTAGGTGTCTAATAAATGCTTTTTGATTAACTGACTCCCATACCTGCTGTAACCATGGCTAAAGGGTTTTATTATGCTAGCTGTCCAAAAAGGTTTTCAATGAATTCGTGGATCACTTTACATTCCTTTACGTTCCAGTACTTATATTCAGGTAGAAAAAAGGCAGTTGTTTCACTTGCATTTACAGTAGGCCTCAGAACAGTGAATAAGAGCAGAACAGGTACTTGTCCTCAGACTCTTTGTCTGAACCCCATAAACAAGAGAAGAATAAGATAAAGATGATTGTGGGGGAAAAACAAAGTTCTTTTTCCACAGAGTTGTGACCTAGCACGGTCAGATTCAAGGTCAGAAATGTTTGCATTGGCTTGACGAGTTTTTTGAGGGAGACATATCAGAAAGGAGAACATGAAGTCATGTGGTCAGCAGATGGTGCGGCATGGAGTCCAAAATTTGGAACAGTATAAAGGGACTTGGATTCGTCTGAACAAATTACGGTCTTCCTGTAGCCTTACTTGGAAGCTACTAATTCTTTCAAGGGGAATGAATGTAGAAGGCCCTCCCTCCTCCTGAAGAGGGGTAGAGTCAGCTTTGATCCAAATGTGCAATTCCTCTGAACTCTACTTTAATAAATTTTCCTTGATACCTTTTTGTGTGGCAAGTGTGTCTCTAACATGACAATTACAGAAATAACAAAAATAACAATCTCTAGTTATGTAGCACTAAGTTTACGAAGCTTGTCTTTCATTAAAATCCTAGGAAGCATGTAGAGTAAATGTCACTTGCAAAAAAGAAAACTGAGGGTCAAAGGGGTTAAATAATTGTTAAGCTGGTAGATGTTGCAATGAAGCAAGCAGTTGAGCCTCCTGATGGAATTTGATTTCACAAGATCAGAGTTCAAATCCTGTTTCAACCACTTGCTAACTGGGTGACCCTAAGAAAGTTATTTGATCTCTGTTTGCCTGGATGAGAAATGATAAAGTTGGACTCAATGGCCTTTAAGATCCTTTCTAGTTCTGTGATCCTAAGATTCTGTGACTTACCCACCATCACCCATCTGGTAAATGACTGAGCTGGCACTGAAACTGAGGGTTTTCATTCACCTACACTACATTGCCTCCTACAGAAATGACAATAGCAAAAGAAACACCCATTTTACAGTTTTTTCTTCTACTTCAATTTCCTTACAATGCAGATGTGCATTATCCCATCCAATTCCCTTGTATTCCAATACCTCCATCTTTCTCCTGATAAGATACAGGCTCTGGGTATGCCCTTGAACTCTCCTTCAGTCTTTCCACTTGATCAGGTCTTCACCTGAGGCTATAAGTCTTTAATTATTGCTATGCTCAGTTCTCTGTTAACCTAAACTTAGCCTAGCCCTCCACTGTCTGTTATCTCCTGATCTCTTTCTCCTACTTCACACCCTGGATCCTATCATTCTCTTGGTTCCTGGTGTCTGACCTCTAGTCATCCCTGCCTACTGGATACTCCCTTCAAGATCCTCTCTAGACCCCCTCTCCCCCAGACTACTTGGCCTACCCTAAATCCCTCCCACAGTCTTTCTGTGTATAAGATCCCTCTTGATGTCCATGAAGGTTCTCAGGTTCAATCTGGCCATCTTACATTAGTGTTACAAATGTTCAGATTCCTTAAGACTCTGGACAATAGGGTGGATTTTTAATAAACCTTGTTTTCCTTTGACTGAAAGAAGACTGGAGTCTAAATTTTTTGGTCAGGATCATGTTGGGGTCCCAGCACCACTCCCTAAAGCCTTCGAACTTCATACACTAACCACATTGCATTAATGCAACTCCTATTTCCCTACCACTCATGCACATTAAGTCTTAAGATTCTTATAATTCATTTCTAAAGTCAGTCTTACTTGCCATAGAACATATGACTTCCTACCATTATCTTTTTGTCTCTTGTTTACTTACCTTCCCCAGACCAGGTTAGATTTACCTAGTCCCAGATAACCAGAAATTCTTGGAATATTAGAATATGTTCCATTGAGCAAGAACGAGTTGGGGGAAAAAATAATCCTGAAAATTATTTGAAAGTAGAAAATATCTACTTTGAAGAATCTCTAGTTTCCTTAAAATCACAGCTCATGTGCTACAGACAGCCTTTCCTGATACTCCAATTGCTAATGCTCTCCTCTCTTGAAACTACTTTGATACAGTAAGCATGTCTGTGCACATGCCACATCAGCCCAAGTAGAATGTAAGCTCTTTGAATCTATACCCTCCTCACCTCTCACCTGGATGACTGCAATAGTTTTCTAATTGGTATCTCTACTTTATATCTCCCAGCTTCAGTCCGTCCCTGTACACAGTTGCCAAAAGTGACATTCACAAAGCACAAGCACAAGCCATCACAAATAGCATCAGAACCTCCAATGACTCTCTATTCCCTTTAGAATTACATATAATCTTTCTGCTGCCACTCATAGTTCTTTCCAACCTGATTCCAAGCTAGCTTTTCAGACTCCTTATGTATTCATTACTCTCCTTCTTCAGAGGCATGTGATCTAGACAAAGTAGCCTTCTTGTTTCTTGTATGCCACACCCCATCTCCCATCTTTATGTCTTTGCACAGGCAGTCTACCACCTCTCCCTTACTCCTCTCCAACCTGGAAGGTACCCTCTTTTGACTTTTGAATTCACCTTTTAAAACTCCTTTTTTCTTTTTTAAAACTTAGCACAATTTTCTCACATTCTGGATTGTAAGGAAAGCCATATATACAACTAGGATAAAGGAGATCAGGTGGAAAGGTCTGTCTCCAAACACTTTAGCATGAAATCCCCCAAGTTTTCCCACAATTGCACCACATCACCCACTCTTGGCCCTTTGTCACTGCTCTGGACCCTCAACTTTTTATCTACTTCATTTTTTGTTTGATTGACTTAAAACTTTAGTTCTTGATTTTGAATTTTGTCTTCTCAGAAACCAAAAGACCTAATTTGTCATTGTGCCCTCTTTCTTGTGCACTATATTATTCACATACCCTTTTGCCTCTAACCTTATGAGATTTAGTTTTGGCTAATTCTATGTTGACTTTCTTTAAGCCCAGAAAAAGTCATTGGCCTTTGCCCTGTAGAGTTGCTCCTAGCAGCTGCCTGGACCCCAGATCTGTGGCACTCACTAAGTTTCCATACCCTTCAGTCTGTATTTCCCATTAATGAGTTGAGATGGATGCCTGTCTACCTTTTGAAGCAGTGAACTCCACCACTTGGATTCCTTAATCACTAAAATCTCAGGCTTTACTCATTGTCAGAGATCCTACTTTTCATGGTTTCTTGTAATACATTTGTCCTAAATGACCACTGGTTATTCAGTCATTAATTAACAGGCATGGTCAGGCGAAAAAAAAGCAAAAAATAAAAACCAACAAACAAACAAAACTTCACTTTAAACCAACAAACAAAAGGCATTTAAACTGTGATGAGAAGTTTGTGAAATACAGGGCTGAGAATCTTCAGGCAAGGAGTCACTGGATCAGGAGTTCTCATGATTCCTAGGAATCTAGCATCCTGGAGATAGCTTGGGACCTGGAACTCAAGAGCTTTGGGAATAGCACTGCTTCCAGTTGGTAGCCACAGTCATCATCTAAAAAGCAAACAATGTGGGGATGCAGCCTGGTAATTGTTCCTGCAGGTGCTACAGCTACAACTACTGAAGACCCAGAAAAGAAAAATCTTGCCACCAAAGTACTTGGCACTGTCAAACAGTTCATTATCAGGAAGTGATAGGATTTTATCAGTGGAAATATCATTAAAGAAGGGGCATTGCTATTTGTTTTCACACTCTACCTTAAGGACCATGAGACCTTCCTGCATTTTAGCTGAAACTTGCATGTGTTCTGTATCCCCTTACAGTGTAAACTCCATGAGAACTAGAACACCTCATTTTTTCTATTTATGTCTCCAGCACTTAGAACAATGCCTTGCACACAGTAAGCACTTAATAAATGTTTTTTTTTTCATTAATTCATTTAACAGTAGGAACTTGTGTTTAAAGTTGAAGAGTTTGTTTGTTTATTTTTCTGGGTTTTTTCCCTTTTTTGTCCAGGACCAACTCACGAAAAACATTTTTGCCCCAAACATCTGATTCTATTAC
>JAQQSK010001659.1:0-28890 GCA_028658325.1 Potorous gilbertii | reverse complement strand
GAGTAGATGAAAGCCTTAGAAATTAAAGCATGAACATCTGGAGGCCACAAAATATACATGCACACCTACATATAGATAGCCCCCCCATTAAAATGTAAGCTCCTTGTGGACAGAGAGTTTTTCTTGTTATTTATATCTCTTTTCATAATTGGTCACAGTGCCTCATTAAGTAATAAATGCTTATTGATTGATGAAGACACAAAAATATTTTTAAAAGAGTTTAGAGAATGATAAGTATTGAGTAGTAGCATGTATATATCAGCTGAGTGAGTGAGGGGGGAGAGAGAGAGAGAGAGAGAGAGAGAGAGAGAGAGAGAGACAGAAAGAACCAAAATTCCATTTCTTCCAATGTGGCTTTGAAAAAGCACATTATTGCAAACCTGATTTTACACTGTTCCCCTCTCTTAGGAGAGCTATATAGACACATTCTCTCTCATAGACTGGTCCCTCTTAGGAGAGTTGTGTAGACATGTCTACATGTACATTTTTATTGAGTTTATATCCACTCTTGATTTTGCAAATTTCCAATAAATGTTTCTGAGCCAAAAAAAAAAAAATGCAAGAGTGCCGGGAGATCAAATGGAATATTTAGTCTGGAATCAAAGAATGGAGTTTATGACTACAGGTTAAGCTGGAAGAGTTGTTATCTTTACCAATGACTTCATTTTATTAATGAATAAACTGAGGCTAGAGAAGTTTTTCTCCCAAGAACATATAGATTGTAATCTAGGACCTCCACAACATCAAATTGCCCTGACAAAAGAGTCTGGGCTTTATTTGAGAGTCAATAAAGAGCCATTAAAGAATTTTGACCTTTGCGATGCCATAATGACAGTTGTGTTTTTGCAATGTTAATAATGCTGGTTGTATCAGAGTGGGGAGGCACTGAGGGCAGGAAGGCCACTAAGGAGACAAGAGTGAGGAAGAGAAGTAATGAAGGACTGAACAATCAGGAGCCATGTAGGGGAGATAAAATAGATGCAGAATGGGCAGGGCTTGTCTAGAAATTTAGATTCAGGCCATGAGGGAAAGAACAAGATAAAAGAAAGTGCTCCAAAGGTTTTAGAATGGCAGAAGTACTGTCATGATACGCTGGAGTCTTACTATAATTCTTTGCAAAAGGTTGAATTTGGAATGACTATAGTCTTGACTGCTCAAAGATGTTTAAAGGAAAAAAAAAGAACTAATTTGGGAAAACATGGCTTGTATCATAAGTCCCTGAGGAGCCATTATAGCAAGTTCTCTCTATGAAATAGCAACAAGATCTAGGATTTCATTGTTCTAGAGAACTCTCACATGAGAAAATTTCTTCCAATGCAGATAGCCACCCTGATTGGCACTTGCATATTTAAAGAGTTGCCTACAGCACTGATATAACACTATAGTTTAGCCAAGTTGCCTTACCTACTTTTTCTACATGGCGTTCTACTTATTGTTTCCTTACCTTAAAGAGAAATTTTCCTACCTCATGCCTGAAATGCACTTCTCCAGGTTTAAGCAGGGCTTAATTGACTTGCTTAGTCACACAGCCAGTGTCTGAGGTCACATTTGAACTCTCGTCTTTCTAATCTTTCTGATTCCAGGCCCAGTTTTCTGTCTATTGTGCCACCTAACTGCCCCTAATAAGTAACTTACTCAGGGTCCTATAGCCAGTATGTGTCAGAGAGGCAGAACTTGAACTCCGGTCTTCCTGGATTCTGAGGCGAGTTTTTTATCTACTATGCCATGGCTGCTTCTTGGTACAGATTATTGACCCAAAACAAAGTTTTGCCCATTTAAAATAATGCCATCTCTTCTCCCCTCATCTCTCTACCATCCCATAGACACACACACACACACAAACACACACACACGTGCACACACGTGTACATATGCACAGATTTAGAGAGCATTCTCACTAAATGACATCATCACACACATGAAGATAAGCTATGTGGCTAATAGCTTAAGATGGTGGGAGTGGTATATACCACACACGTATGTGTGTATGTGCGATGGGGGCTGGGAAGATGTATGTAAGAACACTGAAAATGATCTGAAACACTCCCAAGGGAGTTTTATCACATTTACTCTCTCAGGAATAAAGATGGTGACACATCATCCTGGTTTCAATTGAATGAGGCACGATGGAGTGATGGCAGCTCAGAGGGCTTGCCTCAACCGCTGAAGTGACAGCTGGAAGTCAAACCCCATTTACTTGTGTAGTTTCAAAGGGCTGGTTAAAAGAAGTAGAAGAAAAAGACATTTGGAGGGAATAATTTGGAGCCTCTGGGGAGAAATGATTATTGATTGAGATGAAGTGTACTTGGCCAGAGAAGAAATTTGTTTCTAAAATGAGAGTTGGGGAAATTAAATTGCAAAGGAGCAATGAAGTAACAATAACTGCTTAAATGAAGGTGGTTTTTCCTATTTCTGAGAGTTCTTGTATCCTCTAATCTGAGGTTCTTTTTTAAAAACTTAGTTATTGCTTGATTCTATCCTAGGACATTTGAGTGTGGCAGATACTTCTTTTACTTTGGCTGTGGTGGGAAAAGTGGAATGATCCTTCCAGTCTCTTTCTTTCATGGTGGTTCAGTGAGTGATTTATTTTCATTTTGTGCATAAGGTGGTGTAACATGGTGTCCCTATTGTATGAGATCACTCCCCTTGGAAAGAAACGGTCTGACAGATAGCCCATTAAAGAGAATTTGGACACTTACCTCACTCAGAAAAACTGTATAGCTCAGAAAGACTGAACAAAACATGGGAAGTTTATGTTGACAACATAATGGTAATTATAGCCATCCTCACAATTATTTTGTCACCATGAACTTTTCGTGTTTTCTTCAGTCTTTCTAAAAAATAACGACGACAACGAGGATGTTGATGATGTTTATTACAGGAATAACATTATATCTTTTGAGGCTTTCCACACCCTCTGAAATAGAGCAGACGTTAGTGAGTCCATTTGACAAATGATGAAACTTAAGCTCATGGACATTGTGTCCACAACTAAGGGTTCATTGTGTTCCCTTGTATCCTGCCTCTGTGTGAACCCATTTGGGGTTTTCTCAGCAAAGACACAGAAGTCATTTGTCATTTCCTTCTCCAGTTCATTTTAAAGCAGTTAAATGACATGCCTAGGGTCACACAGCAAGTAAGTGTCTGAGGTTGGATTTTAACTGAGATCTTCCTGACTTTAGACCTGGTACTCTATCCACTGTGCCACCTAGCTGCCCTAGTAATTGCAGAGACTAATTTTGTACCTCATTTCTTTGAAAGCAAGTTTCATACTCGTGCTGCTGCACTATGTTGCCTTCCCAGGTGGTTAGTAAAGTTCCAATGAATAGGTTACACCTGTTTCACCTCTGTGGCAGGGGAGTGGGGCTCCAGGCAATGACTTGGGGCATAAAGATCTAAAGATTAGTTTGGGACTTTCTCTGAGGGTCTCCTGAGACTGTCATCAGCCTACATACACTTATATGAAGCCCAACATGGGAGTATCTCGGTCTAGCATAAATTTTCTTAATATGGGAGTAAAGCATTATTTCTCAGGACTACTTACTCTTTCAGATTATTCACACTCCATCCTTCCTTCCTTCTTTTACTATCTAAGGCTGATGATATCCAAAAGACAGAATGACAGATAGGGCTAGAACCCTTAATTCTAATAACTTGGCTGCCTTGGCTCTCAATATAAATAGCTATATACTTACAGGTCATGAAAAAGTAAAGGATTTCTTAAGTACAAAGTACAAAGGATAAAATCTTAAAGAAACAAATGAAAATATATTTCCTTCTATTCAGGTCCTAGGCATTCTTTGAGGCTTAGTTCCTTCTTCCTCTGGTAAACCTTCTTTTAATCTACTCCAACACAGCGGATGCTGTCTCCCCTTTGATATCTTTATGCATTTTATTTTGCTTAATTTTCTTATTAATGCAATATCTTCATGATATTTAGTGGACTGTTTTAGTGGATTGTAATTCATTATTTTTTCAGTTTCTGTGTATTGCTACCTCTTTTTTTATTGAATTCTAAGTTCTTCAAGGACAGGGGAAATTTATTTTCAGATTTCAATACCTGGTGCAATGCTAAGCATACAGTAGGCATTCAATAAATCACTGTGGATGGATCATTGTTTTTAAAAAATGACTGAAACAACTTTTAGCCTGGTCTTTTCTCATAGTCCATTCTCAGTTGCTAGAATTCCAGTGACTATGTTTTCTGTATATCTTAACAGTGAGCTACCAGTGAGCTACCAGAACCCTCTGATACTTCACCCTTCTCCATTACATTAAAGCCAGCAATAACAAAGAATGCCATCTATGCAAGAACAGTGGAGAAGAATCTACATAAGGAGTACCAGGAGATCTGCTAAGGAAAGCTAGAATAGAAAATCTTGCTGAGGAGGAATGGAAGGAAACATGCATTTATTAAATACTATCTACTGAAATTCAAATTGCAGAAAACAAAATGTTAAAAAATCTCAAGGTTCTTCTTTCCTGTCATCTCTTTATTTTAATGAACACACAAAGAGAATTTAATCTGTGGACTGCAGCAGTTTCACCTTCTCCCTAGAGACTCATCTACAGCTACCTTCCAGTAGAGTGGGCTGCTTCATCATTTTGTATCCTTTTTCATAATAAATCTGTTTCTTTCCTTTTTTCTTATTTCTTCTCTTTTTTTCCCCTCCTCCTTTCATTATTGTTGTTGCCTACTTGGTCAGCAGACTGGTAAACATTAAATGTTCATTTGTTTAAACTAACAGAGTGTGGTCAACTGGTTCCCCAGGGAGAAGAGAAAGCCAAACAGGTCTAAAATGACATCATTTAGGAACACAATCAATTCATTATCTTTTTCATAAAGTTCACATATGTACGCATTAATCATCATGGCGTGGTGCTAGGCAGAAAGTTCTTACCTAAGCAAGTTCCACACTGCAGCATCTCTTTAGCATTTAATGGCCTTCTGCAGCTTGGTTTTTACTGTCTGCTCACTCATCTGTTGTTTTACGAGGGATCCTGCACATCTTGGAGATGCCCCAGTTGAGCATCCTGTAGTGAACTGTCAAGTCCAAACGTTGGCACATTCCCAAAGAGATATTGACAAAGAAGTCAACACTCCATATGGGTCAACCATTGCAGAATGTGGATCTGAAATATCCCAAGAGATCCTTTTAGAACTTTTCCCACTACCACCCCATCCTCTATATCATTTCACTTTTTGAGAGGATAATGAATATTTGTAAGGATTTGGCTAAATAGCATAATTCTGTCTACACTATTATTTAGACTATCCTGAGGAATATGAGTGTTGGACAGTCTGAGTCCTTGAAAATTATTGTTATTTTCTCCTATTGCCCTTCCACAGCCATTCTGTTCTCTAATACATAACCATATTTCCCAAAGGTTTTATATCTTTTTTATATCTGATCACTCAGATCCTGAGGGTTCAAATAAATTTTTCTTTTAATAAGAACACATTCAATTGTTCTCAGGTGAAAGAAATGTTCTACATAGTTAAAAAAAACACCAACCAACCAACCAGCATTTCACAGGAAGATAAATGCAGGTAAAGAATGCTCCCTGGATCTAAAGAACCCTGTCACCAATGTTGTAGAGCTGACTTTATATTCTCTGTACCCAAAAGGTCCATAGCTATGTCCCAGATCAATCCACCTGGGGACAAAGTTAACTTGAACTATCTCACGTTTGCTCCATAGCCTCTTTATTCAAAACAGCTCTAGCTGGAGGTTAATTCAAACCTTCCAAAAGGCCAAGGTCTACTATACCATCCTACTCTATGAAGTTTTCCTGATCTTTTCAGCTCAACTTTCCTCTTCTCTCACATAGAGCATACCTATTAGATGGTAAGTTTTTTTGAGGGTGACAGGGATTGTTTTTGCCTCATTTGTATCCCTGGTGTTTAGCACAGTGCCTGACATATACTTGGTGCTTAATAAATGTTTAGTGATTGATTGACTGATATCCAGAGAGTCTAGCTAAATCCTACCGGTCCTTCATCTCTCACCTAGAGCTGTTTGAAATTTAGCAAAACAGTTTCTTCACAATGACAGTGAGAGGAAAGATGCAACTCTCCCACTCCTTGTGGACTTGATATGACACCCTTGCTGCTATCCAACTTGTAGAATGCATCCATCAATAAAGCTATAAATTCAAAATCAACAAGTGGAGATATTGGTGGAGAGGATAACATGTTCTTATTACATTCTTCAAGGTTTTTTTTTATCATTTTTGTTTCAAAAAACAAATTTTCCACCCACAGCTCATTGATCAGGTTTTCAAGAATGTCCTTACCAAATCTGAGCTACTCAAATTTAGAAATAAGTGGGTTCTGACAGCCTAATTTCAACCGTTTCTGAAAAGGTTTTCTTTCTTCCAATCTTGGGAAATGGATTGGTTTCATCATTACTCTAGGATGGTGAAGCTTTCAGTCCAATTTTCTTTCCTTCTCACATAGAAAAAATCCAGAAGGAGTATAATAAGGAATGTGAGAATTCTAGAAAGAATGGAACATTACGGCAGCCTTCAGAACATTGAGGAGCTATTATGTGCAACAAGGTGTCAGTTAAGAAGAGAAATTCAGAGCACTGGTATGGTCAGTCAGTCAATAAATTTTGATTAAAAGCCTACTATGTGTCAGGTGCTGTGCTAAGCAGTGATGATACCAAAAAAGGAAAATGAAATGCAGGTAGACAGACTTGGGGCCTTTCTTATTAAAAAACAAACAGTTCCCCCAAATTCTAACAATTAGACACATTCACTGAAAGAATGGATTGCTTTGTTTGGAAAGGAGTTCTCTGTCCCTGAAAATTCTCCTAAAATGTACGGATGAATATTTTCCAGTGATGTTAAAGAGAGACTTCCTGCCAGTGGGTATTTGTACAAAAGAATCTTTAAGATTCTAATCTTTCCCTTGAACACATCTGAGTTGTACCATACCTGGACCACTTAATTCTGTGAAGAAACCAATGAGATACACTGCTTTTCCAATTAAAAAAACTAGCCCTGAAATTTCCCATTTATTTAAATGATGATTAATCTGCTGGTGGGTTTAAACAAAAGACAGTAAATTCTTACAGGACAGACACTTTTATTTTTGTCTTTGTGCCTCTAGCTCTTAACACTGTGCCTGCAAAATGGTAACAATGCTAAAAATCATAGCAATAATTATAGCTAACATTTATATAATGCTTACTTTGTGCCAGACACTGTGCTAAGAGTTTTACAATTAATATCTAATTTGATGCTGGGAGGTAAGTACTATAATATCATCACTAACTTACAGATGAGGAAACTGACACAAACAGAGGTTAAGTGACTTGCTGAGGGTCACACAGATATTAAGTGTCTGAGGCCACATTTGAATTCAAGTCTTCCTGATTCCAGGCCTGGAACTTTAACCACTTAATGAATGCTTTCTGGTAAAATACTTAATGGATTCATTAGTCTGATATTCCCGTCATCTAATCTTCTTATATCCCTCATAGAAACAAATGATCACAGATCTAGAGATTCAAGGCTGGAAAGGGCCTTTCAGGGCATCTAGTTGAATTTTATGAGCACAGAAAGGTTAACTGACCACAAAGGTAGGGACAAAGCTGTGGTTTGAATTTATTTCCTGATTTCAAGTTCTGAAATCTATATTCAGTACTGTTTACCTTCTACTATGCTGTCTCCTATGATTTCAGATGGATGAACATCTCCCTCCTTAGAACCACAAATAAGCAAAGAGTCAACTACGTGGTTCTGTGAACAGACTCTCTTTCTGTATCGTAATTGGCTACATGAGGATCAGGGCCTTGCTAAGCAATGAAGGATCACTGCTCACGACCCAGGACAATGACATCTCTAGGACAGGGAAGCATTAGCCCTAACACTTGTTTAAAGTCAGCTTTTGTGTCCTCATGGAGAACATTACAAACGAATTTAGGCAGGTAGAAAAAGTAATCCAGTAAATAATTTAGGCCAAAGAAATAATCCATAAGAGGGCCTGGGCTGCTGTACAGATGTCCACAGGGCACAAAATTTCACTCTCCACTACGCTTTGTCCATAAATGAACCATGTAAAATGCATACCTCTCATTTTATAAGATAAGATCACTTTTTTAGGCTTACATAGATTGTAAGAGAATATGAAGGCTACAGAAAATGTTCAAGAACATCTTTTTTCCCTCTCCTTTTAGTCCCCCTCCTGCTACATCAAGACAAAGTTGTTTTTCCTAAATTTGAAATCCCTCATGAGAGCTGATTCTGAAATTTCTTACTGTCCTTAAACTAGAGTCTTTGACTAACCTGAAAATCTACAGTGTTTGGCACAGGGTAACCAATTAATGAATTACTTTTCATTCATTCATTTATTCTATTGCTGTAGCATTCATCTAATGCTGTCATCTATTGAAATAGACAAAAACCTCCTTGGTGTCTTGTGCTCAAGGACCAGTTAAAATTCCAAATACTTGTAGGTTGTAAGTTGCCTCTCAACCTTCTCTTTTCTTTATTCTTCCTCTCATACTTATCTGTTCCAAACATGTAAGAATGGGTTGTTGCTTCTTCCTAAGCACTTGCTCAAAATAAGTTCTCTACTAAAGTGGTCAGAGAACTCCAGTAAGGTAGGAATGCACACAAAATCTCAGGCAGCACTTCGAAGATTGATGTATATCATCTGTGTTTTGAAAGTCGAGGAGGAAGTTAAAGAAGAATTAGGCCCGTCATCATTAATGGAGTCTGAATCATGGCTGGGATTAGGAATCAGGAGCTCATACCACAAATAATAGCGGAAAGAACAGCAACTTCATCATTCACCAGTCACCTAACAGGTTGCCCTCCAATATCATCTTTATTTTATAGCACCATATTTCTTTACCTCTGGGGATCTTTGTGAAATGAATGGGATGATCGGCTCAGCTGTGATGGATGAGACCATGTTGATTGCTTGTTTTTCAAGATTGAGGACTCTCCTAGTATATGGCCAAGCCTCCTAAACTATTCCCTTTTTACAGATTAGAAAAGTGAGGCCATTAAAGCAAGAAAAAGTAACTCCTCCAAGGTCATACTGTAAGTTGAGAGCAGTAAGTATAGCTTGCAGTTCCAAGTTTGCCCTTAAGAAGGAATTTTGCAAGCTTCAGTGACTGCTTCCACAGCTGCATTTTATGTAAAGCAGATTAAAAGCAGTACAATAAGCTGAGTTTATTTTCAGCAGTTTTTGGTGCTTTCCTACAATGTCTTTGGCTTAGATTAGGATTCAGTAGTCACCAGTCATAACTATGAGTGCACTCAAATCCCATACTGAATCCCAGCTGTAACCTTAGGAATCTATCCTAAAAAGTTTTAAGGATAGAAAATATAGAAAATGAGCAAAAGGAATAGGTTGGATTATCATCACCATTTTACAAATGAGGAAACTAAGACTGAGAGAGGCTGTGACTTTCCCAGAGTCATACAGCTAGAAGAAGTGGAGGTCAGTTTTGAACTCAGGCTATCCTGATTTCAGGCCTAGTACTCTATTATTTCACTAATTAGAAGCCTTCAGGGTAAATCCAAGAGACGCTTTTAAATTCATACATGTATCTGCTCTTACCCCAATAATTCAGCCATCCTTGCTTTTCATCATATTGTAAAGTTCTTTCCACTTCTTTCCAACGTCATGAAGGCATAGGCTCAATTCCTACTTCTGAAACTCAGTGACTCTGTGACCCTGTGAATAATCCCTTGACCTCAAACTGTTTCAGGCAAATAAGTTGTAGAGCAGCAAAATATGTAGTTGCATTTGTATTCATGCATGTATTTCTATTTGTGTGTGTATGTCTCTGTGTGTTTATGTATTGCCAACTAGTAAGGGCAGGGCTAACAACTGAAAATTGATCTCTCAAACTCAGAGTTCTTTCTCTAATAGCAATTTACTAATCTCTCTAATGGATAATGATTATTACAAACGCAAGAACATTGCTGGTTTCCCATCTGGTCAAGGAGCTTATTATAATGGATGGGCAGTGACAACCAGGAATGGAGAAAACCATGGATAAGGGTCAAGGTACTTCCTCTCTATGGGGTCCTTTGCTACCCCTGACATCTACAAGTAGGAACCTACACACATTATGCACATTTCATCTCCTTCACTCAGTTATAGGTTCCTTAATGGCAAGATCAGTGTTGATCATGTCTCTTGTACCTCTCATATTAACTGAAACAGAACTGCACACAAAATAGAGGCTCAACTACCTAATTCTATCCCACAAAGTATATAAAAGGAACTACTATGTGCCAGGTTCTGTGTTAGATAAATTTGGATACGAAGACAGAAATGAATAACCCCTCCCTCCCCACCCCAGACATGGAGAGCTAATACTGTACTGAACCATAATTACTTTCCAACTATCAATACAAGGCTGATTTCAGACCTAATGAAAATGTGGCTTGTGGAAAAGTTTTTGTCAAGGAAACAGCTGAAACAGTTTTCAATTGTTCTCTAAAACTTTTACTGCTTAAACCTAAAAATGTCATGATCCTCTGAGAAGGGTTAGCTTCAAAAATATTGCAGGAATGAGTTAGTTCCTAGGGAGGTTTGTCAAATCCTCTTGCAAAAGCTCAAGATTCGTGATTTACCAAGGAGATCATTTAGAACAGGACATTTTAACCTGGAGGCCATATACTTAAAGTATATGGATGGATTTCAGGGGGTCTGTGCACTGAGATGGAAAAAATCCAGATTTTCCACTAATCTCTAACTAAAATTTAGTGTTTTATGTATTTCATCTCAGATAAAACATTTTTAAAAGAAGAGGTCCATAGGCTTCACCATATTGCTAAAAGGAAGCATAACACAACAAAGATGAAGTACTCTTGATTTAGAATAATATTTTTAATAGAAGGATAATAGTTGCAGGTTTGCATGGGGATAGAGCCAGTGGTGTGCTGGATCCCTGAGATACAATTTGAAATTTTCAACGTGAGAATTTACACTTCAGAAAACAGCAAACACTACAAATCTGGGCTTGCTTTATTATTTTATTGATTGTCTAGAATTAAGAAAGTGATTGAGAAAATGTTATTAATGCAAATAAAACTTAAACATGTGTTTTGCATTTTTTCCCTAGAGAGCCAGTTGCTAAATATTTACAAGACTACCTCTATGTGAAGATGAATTCCAATGTAAAATGAATGCTAACTGCCAACTATCTTTTTCCTTTCCTCGTATTCCCAGCACTTAGTACCATGTCTGGCATAGTGTAAGTGCTTAAAAAATGCTTGCTCACCTTCACTTGTTTATTTGTGAATGGTTTTATCAGAGCTTTCAGGGGCTAGTAAGATATGACTTAAAGAGCAGAGCAGGTATTTAGAAGTTAGTAAATGTAAGTCACATTTTAACTGTGGCATTAACTGACCACTTCTAACACTGAGACATTTAATTTATAGTATTTCTAATTTGGTATTTACTTGGGGATTTTCAATTTGTTATTTTCTAGCTTTTTCAGCTTCATGCCCAGGTCATTGATCTCCTCTTTCTCTGTTTTATTCATGTAGGCACTCAAAGATAATAAAACTTCCCCTAAGGACTGCTTTTGCAGGATCCCATAAGGTTTGGTAGGTTGTCTCCTTATTGTCATTCTCTTGAAGGAAATTCTTGATTGTTTCTATGATTTCTTCTTTAATCCACTCCTTCTTTAGGATTAGATTATTTAATTTCCAATTGATTTTTGGGTTATCTTTCCATGGCCTTTTGTTACATATAATTTTTATTGCATTATGATCTGAGAAGGATGCATTAACTATCACCACCTTTCTACACTGGATTGTGAGGTTTTTATGTCCTAGTACATGGTCAATTTTTGTATATGTGCCATGTACTACTGAGAAAAAGTTACATTCCTTTCTATTCCCAATCAGTTTTCTCCAGAGAGCTATCATATCTACCTTATCCAGAGTTTTATTTGTCTCCTTAACCTCTTTCTTGTTTATTTTGAGGTTAGATTTATCAAGTTCAGAGAAAGGGAAGTTGAGGTCCCCCACTAGTATAATTTTGCTGTATATTTCTTCCTTCAACTCCCCCAACCTCTCCTCTAAGAATCTGGATGCTATACCACTTGGAGCATACATGTTTAGTAAAGATATTTCTTCATTATCTATGGTGCATTTTAGCAGGATATAGTTTCCTTCCTTATCTCTTTTGATTAGATCTATTTCTGCTTTTGCTTTGTCAGATTAGCGTTGCTACCTCTGATTTTCTTACATCACCTGAAGCCCAAAATATTCTGCTCCAACCTTTTACCTTCACCCTGTGTGTATCCCCCTTGTTTCAAATGTGTTTCTTGTAAACAACATATTGTTGGATTATAACTTTTAATCCATTCTGCCATCCATCTCCTTTTTATGGGAGAGTTCATTCCATTCACATTCACAGTTATGATTACAGTCTGTGTATTTCCTTCTATCCTCTTTCCCACTGTTTGCACTTTTATTGCTCCCATCTCTCTTCTGCTTCTTTTCACCACCATCTCCTGCAGTCTTCCCTCCCTTCTTTTAGCTCCCCCCTTTTACTCCCCTTTACCCTTTCTACTTCCTTCCTCCCTTTTAGTTTTCATTCCTCTTTCTTCCCCCCTCCTACTGCTTATAGAGCTAGTTAGAATTATATACTTAATTAAGCTTATTATTCCCTCGTTGAACCAAATCAGATAAGAGTACCTCTCAAACAATGCTCATCTCCTTCCTCTCTTTCCCTCTACTATAATTTTGTACTTCTTCTTGTGATATAATTTACCATTTTTTGCTTCCTCCTTTTCACACCTCCTGTTACAATCCCTTCTCATGCTTAAATCATATTTTTAACATGACAGCATTTACTTTATACCCATTCCCTCTATGTATATCCCTTTTATATTTCATAATAGATGTACAAAGCTCAGGATTAACAGGTATCATCTTCCCTTATAGGGAGGTAATCAGTTTGCCAAAATTGAGTAACAAGTTTTTTGTTGGGTTTTTTTTCCCCCTGTTTACCTTTTTATGCCTCTCTTGAAACTTGCATTTGAAGATCAAATTTTCTATTAAGTTCTGGCGTTTTTGTCAGGAACGTCTGGAAATCCCTTACTACGTTGAATGACCATCTCCTTGCCTAAAATATTATGCTGAACTTTTCTGGGTAGTTGACCCTAGGTTGTAGTTCCAGTTCCTTTGCCTTATGGAATATTGGATTCCAATTCTTTCTGTCTTTATTGTAGAAGCTGCAAGTTCCTGTGTTATTCTGACTGTAGCTCTCTCAACATTTGAATGGTTTCTTTCTGGCTGCTTGTAGTATTTTCTCCTTCACTTGATTGTTCTGGAATTTGGTAACAATATTTCTAGGGGTTTTGAGTTTGGGATCCCTTTCAGGAGGTGAATAGTGATTTTTTTCAACGACTATTTTGCTTCTGGGCAGTTTTCCTCGATGATTTCCTGGAAGATATTGTTCCAGACTCTTTTTTTTTTATCATGGTTTTCTGACAGGCCAATAATTCTTAAATTTCCTCCCTTGGATCTATTTTCCAGGTCAATTGTTTTTCCAATTAGCTCTTTTACATTTTCTTCTATCTTTTCATTCTTTAGATGTTGTTTGATTGATTCTTGCTGTCTCAAAAAGTCATTAGTTTCTACTTGCCCAATTCTAATTTTTATCAGATTGTTTTCTTCAGTTAACTTCTGTAACTCGTTTTCTATCTGTCCAATTTTTCCTTTTAAGGAATTATTTTCTCCAGTTAATTTTTGTACTTTCTTTCCATTTGTTCAATTTTCCCAGTTAGGTTTTGTGCTTCCTTTTCCATTTGTTCAATTTTCCTTTTTGAAGAGATGTTCTCATCAGTGAATTCTTTTTTAATACTTTTAAAAAAGTGGCCAGTTTTTCTTCTATTTCCTTCCTCAGCTGTTCCAGTAGTGTTCTCTGTGCATGCAAGCAGTTCATAGACCCTTCTGAAGTTTCATATGGAAGTACAGTCTCACTACTGACCTCTTCACTATTTATATTTTGGTCTTTGTCCCCATAGATAGATTCTATGTTTTTTTCACCCTTATTGTGCTTTTTCCTCTCATGATGGTGATTTTGTGTTGTGGCTTCTGGTTCTTTCAGTTAGAAGCTGCAGAACTTGGTGTTGAGCTGACTTCTGTGAAAAAACTAAGAGCAAGTGTTTTTTTATCTTTTTTGTTTTGTGTCTCCCTGATCAGCCCTGGGGCTAGCTTGTTAAGTGTGGGGGAGGGGTGGTCTGGTCAAGGGAGATCTCCTCAGCTGAGCTGAGGCAAAGGTAAGCCCAGGGGTTGATGAACCCAGCTGCCCTATTGTCTTCCCATTTCCCCTGGAGTTCTGAGGCACACCTGGAATCCTAGTGCCAGTTTCCACCCCTCCTGGGACTCCTCTCCTAATGCTGAGATTTGCCTGGTTCCTTGTGCAAGTTTCTACCTCCCCTGGAGCTCTTCTCCTAGAGTTGAGGCACACCTGGGTCCTAGTGAAAGTTTCTACCACCCTGAGGTCCCTCTCCTTCCAGTTCACCTCTGCCACAGTTGCAGGAATCCTCCTTAGCTATTTTCCTAGCCTCAGGTGTTATGAGACTATTTGCTCCCTCTACTGTTTCCACTTATCTTGGATTTTTCTAGGCATATATTTTATGGTTCTTTCGAGGTCATCAGGGTGGGAGGAGAGAGCATTTACTGATCACTCTGCTATCCTGGCTCCTGGAATTTGGAGTAGGTGACTTACAAATGTTTAATCTTTGAACTGAAAGTCTCAGGAGCTGCTGTAGCTGATATCTGGGGCTCAGCGACTGTCACTCGACTCTGTTGGTCTCTTGCCCTGGGCTGCTGCTCCACTGTTCCACCTGCTGCTGTCTCAGGTGTGCTTGGGGCCCTCCTGCTCTGCTGTGCTGGATGCGCTGTGCTTTACACTGTGGGCTCATCCCCGTGAAACAGATCCTTCCTGTCCACCTTCTAGTCCGTCCTGGGCTATTAATCTGCCACAATCTGTCTCCTATTGGATTCTGCACCTCCAAAGTTTGGTCAGACTCTCTCCTTAGAGGTATCTAAAGGAGTTTGTTTAAGAGCTTAGGTGAGTAGTTGCTCGCACTCTGCCATCTTGGCTCCATACCCCAAGACATTTATTTTATAGAAGCATAAACAAACTTGTCAAAACAGTTGATGTGGGGATCATGGAGACAAAATAACTCGTTGATTGGCAAGATTTTTCTTTCTCCTTCAGGCTCATGTAAATGCATTTAAATCCTCTGTTTTGTTCATTTCTGGTTTGGAAGATCCCAGCAAATGTTCAAGGTCTCCAAACCATTCGTGGTAGTGTATGCTTCAGAACTTTGAGGAGCTGCACATAGATTTCAAATATCTGGGCATTCTGGGTGAACATGTGTATATGATCAGATTGATCTGGAAAATTGGTTTATTTATTGACTCTGTTAGGTCTAGATGGAATCTCAAAGTCGGGATAAAACTCATTCCAGAACGTATCAGATGCCAGTCCTTTAGCTATGACCAGTCCAATAATGTGTTGGGATGTTGAAGGAAAAGACAAAGTAGTGAAGAGTTCAAACAGTTTTGAATCCTATCAGACAGCTAATACAGTGTGGTGAATAAAGGAAAAGATTTGTTTTAAAAAATGATTAAGCTGCTTTGACAGCAACTGTCACCAACTCTTATTGGCTACTTGATGGGGTGTCTGTCCATGTGGACTGCATCAAAGAAAGCTGAATTAACAGGGACACCCACACCTTTGCTGAATTGTGGGGAGGGAGGACCTTACCATGTGCCACATTGATTTTAACTACAGGGCATTTTTTTCCTAGACAGCTCTGCACTGTTAAAAAGGAAACGAAAGGCTATTAAATAATCATAGAAACCCAGTGTGACAAGGCACCTTGAAAGATCATCTAATTGCCCTCTTGTCTCTAAGCTAGCTGCTTTGAACCATATCATGTAGATGGGTATTTATTCTCCCTTTTAAGACCTTGGTGACTGGAGATTATGATATATCCTTAGACTTCTTATTTGAGTGTGTTCTTAGTCACAAAAACTCTGTTCAGGTCTTTCATCAACTGTAGGAGTATACCTTGGTGCATCATAAAGGCATCTTTGGCATATAGCATACTGTCATGGGTTCTTCAATTCCCTTTGACAATTTTGGAGATGAGGTGGCAATAATTATGGTAGGGATAGGTGGTGGGGAAAGAGAGAGGTAGACAGAAACAGATAGACAGACATAAACACACACAGAGATAGAGACAAAGAGAGATATATAGAAATAGGAAGGGAGATGGAAGGAGGGAGGGGGAAAAGGGAGAAAGAAACAAATATTAAGAGATGAGAGAGAGAGAGAGCTTGAACATATAGGTTATATATATATATATATATATATATATATATATATATCATATATATATATGTGTGTGTGTGTGTGCGCGTGCGTCTTCTGTTAGTGGATAGACAGATGACTATCTTTTCTCTTTGTTTTTTTGATGGATATAGAAGGTAGGAAGATATGATAATGTTTTCTTTATTCAAAGAGTTCCAATAAGTCCATAGATGTAGTATTGTCTGCTAAAGGCTGGATAACAAAGAAAACTGTGTGGCCAGTAGTACTTTGGAGAAATAGAGATGAGACTGACAGCCTGGGCTCTTCTTTGTTGTACTAGTTTGGAATAAACAACTTCAGAAGTGAAGCAATTTCAGAACATTTTCAAAGAAGGAAATCAATATAGGCCTTTCCTGATCTCTCCCTTACACAATCCCCTTTCCTCCTCAAATATTCTTGCATTTGTTTTTTTCTTACATGCTATAAGGCTTCCCCTTCCCCTACCATATACTATCTGCTTCTTAAGGGCAAAGACTCATCTATTTTTTCTTTGTACCCTGGCACTTGGCACAGAACCTGGCACATAGTAGGTGCTTAATGAATAAATGTTGTATTTGTTGTTAAACTTTATAGTATACATTAAATATGTTCTGCGCTGAAAAGAGGGGGGGAAAGTGAAGGCATACAACACAGGAAATGGGGCTACCAGGGAAAGACTTAGTTATAGCTAACATCAATCCCATTGACTGACCTGCTAAACTGATTTTTCTCTTGTTCTGTCTTCCATGGAGATGGAGGACAGCTGGTCCCTGTCCCCCTTTTAATAACCTCCATTATTTCAAATACCATTCTCAGGACATTTCTTAGTCTCCTCTTCTTGAAGCTAAAAATTCCCACTTCCTTTAACTTTTTCTCATGGGGCCTATTTACCCTTGAATCATAGTGCACAGACCTTACGAGCATTTATCTTGGACAATCCACACGACATGCCTATTACAGAAGACTTGAAATGAAAAAGAATTTGTTGATGACAACAGATGTCTTAACTCTCCTCATTAGCATGGCAAAGGATCTTGTATAATAAGATGCATATGAAATTTGGCAGAGTTATATTTCTATCTCATCCTTCATTGACAATAACAGCTTATCTTTCTTACAAAATAAGCTGCTTTTTTCAGTCAAAGACATCGTGTGTGTTATTGTGGCTGCTCTTGTGATTCCTGCTTGTTACTGTAACTGAGTCCATTGGACACATGGGTCAATAAGTTTAAGATCATACGGGAAGGCCTATCCTTGAGTAAGATGACTAAGCTGAAGCATCAGTCAGATGACACACTCATCTCATTCATGTAAAAGCTGTTTAAGGATCTTCCTTTATATGTTCATAGCTGCATTGAGATTGTCTAAATGAGTAATTTCCTAAAAAAGAAATGCTACCTGGGGTATCAAGAGCTGGCTGACTGCAGCTGGTTGGAGTGGACCTGGAAGATGGCACTAGGCTCAATCATCTATCAGAGTGCATTTTCACTTACAAGTTGATTGCTGCAAATTGTATTGAACTCAGCGTGGAATTCCAGTGCTTTCTTCTTGTGCCATATTGTTTCCTTCTGTCTGATGTTCTGAGCATATTGATTCACTTACCTCCTTGAACTCCTTGGAATTCTCATAAGAATTCATGTGTTCAATGTGGACACCACCTTCTGTCTCTAGCTTATCACTGTAGTACTTTGTTTTCTTTAGTATCTGTCTCCTGATTGCAATTAATTAACATGACTCATCTTCATGGTTCAGTAGAAAAAGTACTGGTTCTGGATAATCCAGAGGATTTGGGTTCAAATCCTACTTCGAAAATCTACTATATATGTGACCTTAGGCAAATCATTTTATCTAGTGAGATTAATCAGTTACTTCATCTGTGAAATGAGGGAGGGATATTAGTGCCTTCAAACTGTAAGTAAACTTCGGGTGGTAGCCTTTTATACTTTCCAATACAGGAAGGCATTATCTATCATAGGACCAGTCAGTGACAAAGTGTTAATCCTAATGGCATTCAACTGCAGAACTGGAAATAACACTGAAATACGGATCCTTGGCTCTAACTTGCAGAATGCAAGCAGGTATAGTGGAAATAGCATGAGAGGGATGGGAGGGAGGAGGAGGAAAGGTTATTGCTTGGAAGGAGGATCTCCTTCTATAAGAACACTGGAGATTGCAACTTTGGGAATGTTCTCTTTTATGCTACTTTCACTAAAAGTAAAACTAACACTATTGCCTTCACTTATTTTTTGCTTTTTAGAATCACTTTCATGCTTTGACTCACTGATTTTTTCCTCCATTATATTAGCTTCTGACTAGGAATCTAATGATTTTTGTTTTTGACATTTTTTTTAAATTTATTTACTTGTTTCCATTTTAACAATCACTTCCACAAGTTTTAAATTTTTTCTCCCTCCCCAGGACTGCACGCAATATTATATGGGTTCAGAAAAATTCCTCTAATTGAGTGTCATCCCTTTGTGAGCCTATCAAGTCCAAACATGATATTTGTACTGTAAGTTTTTGTTTATCCTGAAGGACAAATTTTGCAGAAAAATATTTACTTGTCCAATGAAGCATACATAAACCAGTTTACTCATAAACTTAGGTTCTACTGAACTTGAAAAGCAACTCAATTACCACCAACCCATCTTGCTAGTCTCTGGAACTTGTTCCTTGACTTCCTCTGACTGTGGGAGGCCTCATCAATCAATCAGAAAGCATTTATTCCTCACCAACTGTATGTCAGAAACTGTGCTAGACTTTGAGTTATACCCTAGTTTTTAATGACTAGGAGACTGAACATCAGATACATACTTAAAAGATATCATTTTGGCAGTGGTTTAGAGGATGGATTGGAGTGGTGAGAGACTTGAGATAGAAAGATCATTGCAATATTCTGGGTGAGAAGTCATCAGGGCCTGAACTAAAGTAAGGGCAGCTGAATACAGAAATGGTTGAATATGAGAAATATTATGGAGGTAGAAATGATGAGATCTGGAAATCAACTGAATGTTATAAGTGAAGGAGTCGAGGTTAATATGCAAGATATGAAGCAGGGAGACAAGAATTGGTGCTTTCTGCAGAAACAGAGAAGTTTGGTATCAGGGAGAGGGAGCTATACCTTCTTCATTCAACATTTCATGCCCAATATAACAGTCAAGGGGGTGCCTCTTGTTGATGAGTTAATTCAGTTCTGAATCAAGGAGATCCTGTCTTATTAGGAACAGAAAGTGATGCCCAAATCTAGTCATGTGACACATTACTACCCTGGCTTTTGTTTCAGCATGTCAAGTGGAATAAGGATGTTATTGTCTCCCTCCTCCTTTCTCAGTTCAAAGCACCTGGGAAGTAACAAGGTGTTAGAAGATAGTGGAATAGTTAAATTTTACAAAGCATATGTAAGCAGGTAGGTATCTAATGGTGTATTTGGTTTGGTTTTCACCCTACTCTGTACATCAATGTGCTTTGTTGATGCATTGGCTTTCATGTTAAAAACCAAACAAGCAAACAAACAAGCAAAGTCAGTGGAATGTGCAATTTTCCCCAGAATGTCTCATGTTCTTTTGGCCACATGGGCAGACCAACCAAGAGATTGGACATAGTCAACACTATCTGGGATCAGTATATCCCAACTGGTGCAGTGAAGGTGTATCTCTAAATCTCTGTGAGGAAGATCCCTGCCCTTAGAGCAAGCTTTACAGGTATGCAAGAATGTGATGTTGCTTCTCAACTATTTCCCTCAGGTGACTCATTTGAAAGTCAAAAACCACCTTGCCTACCTAAGTTCTGGAGGCTGTCAGATTCAACTCTATGGGTGTGTGTGCATGTGTTTGGATTTATACAGAATGGTGTATGTATATCTATGTTTTTTTCTTTCCTTTAGAGAAGAAGGATCTCCAGTAACTCTCTCTTGACTTTCGGATAAAATACAAATTCTTGTTCTGGCTATTAAAACTTTTCACAACAAAGTTCTAATCTAATCCAATAAACACTTATTAAATGCCTACCTACTATGGGCCAGGAATTGTGCTAAGCTCCAATTTGAATGTTCACACTCCTGGCATGTTAATCTTCCTCATACACATTGAATTCCAACCTTACTGGCTTCAGTGCTGGTTCCATCCTTGGGTTATCTGGAAGCCTGGACTCTCTTCTCTTCTCCATTCTTCCTCTTAGAATCCTTAGCTTGTATTAACATATGCTTAACTTCAGTGCAACCTACTATCTAAGGTCTGGGGAGTTAGGTGGTGCCATAGTGCATAGTGTGCCATGGCTGCCAGGAATACATCTTCCTGAGTTCAAATGTAACTTCAGACACTTGTGACCCTGGGCAAATCACTTAACCCTTCTTGCCTCAGTTTCTCCAATGTGAAATGAATTGGTGAAGAAAACTGCAAACCACTCCAATATCTTTGCCAAGAAAACCCCACATGGCATCATGAAGAATTGGACACAACTGAGAAATGACTCAGCAACCACAAAACTATCTGAGGCCCATCTTGATTCTCTTTGTTGCTAGATCCTTTCCCCTCCCACGTCCCACAAATCTCTTTGTATTTACTAGACACAGATTTGTATTTATTCTTTATACACATCATTCTCTTTTATCCATTCATTTCCCCAAAAAGTATAAACTCCTTGAAGGTGAGAATTTTTGTTGCTGTTGTCTTCATAGCCCACGTTCCAGCTTATTTCGTGGCACACAGCAAGAGCTTAATGAATGCTTATTGAATGAATAACTGAAAAGATCTCCATTAGTGAAAGATTTATCATTAAGTCTCATTGTGGAATATTGTTCCCATTGTTTGCAACAACTCAAGGACAAACTTTGGCATTGGGACCTCCCATCCATTGTCATAGTCTCTCTTAGAGCTACTATGGTATATTCCCAGACAACTGAATCACAGAATTCATTTGTAGCCCAGAACAATCCAAAAGATATGGACTTAAAAATCAAACACATAGAAACACAGAAGAAACAAACAAAAGACCCTACCATACTAACCTTTACCACCCTCCATGAAAAAAAGTAAAATCTCTAAACCTGATATAGTTTTCACTTTATCATCATGCACTATCCTAGTCAAAGGCAACATTTGATTTACAGTACTTTTTATTTAAGCATCTGGCAACTTGATTAATTTGATTAATTAATTTCTTAGAATTCTATCAAATGTGCTGCATTGTAATTTGAGTAAGGAACTACACAATGAAAAATAGCTCTTAAAAATCAAGGAATGTCATTGTTCTTTATTTGGTCTTATTAAATTCTCATCTTAAGACATAATACTGGAAAGAAATTCCAAACCGAATGGAGAGAAAAATAAATTTCCAGGTAAACAGCAGAGCCTAATCTTTAAACTCTGCATACAAATTATTGATTCCTACTCATATACTTAAAGTTCTGTGCAAGGATCTTTGCACAGGCCATCAAAAAGGATAGGAAATGTGTATTGTCTGTTCAATGGATCCTTGATTCTTAGCTTAAAAAGGAGTTTCCCTGGCAGTTATATGTGCTGCCTGCTGCTTGGCACTAGAGTGTGATCAGACCCTCACAAAGAAAGTCTGCTCAAAGTGTTGGGTCACACACCCTTGTCAGACATTTTCCTCTAGGGGGCAAAAATCGATCTATTTGCTACACTAGTTGTTATGCAATCTGGTATCTGGACATCATACCGCTGATAATGTTGAAAACATCTCTCAACTGACAGCTTTCAGAACTGGTTTTCCCTGCTATCCAGCTGATGAGCTTACAGCCACCCCACATTTTCCTGACCACTGCAATTTCGCAAGCAAGGCCTAGTGAGGTAATCACCAACCTCAGCAAAATTGTTGTATGAGGGGAATTTCGTTAGCATTGTTGTCAACGCAGCTGGATGCAATAACCCTGCTTTCCTTTGCAGATTTGAAGTCTGTGAATACCAAATGCCTGCAATGGTGTTCCTGGGTTCTTGTTGGCACGCCCCAACATCTGGTTCACATTTGTTTTTCAGATGGAGAGACAAACTGCCCTTTGCTGGAGAGGCCCATCTGTATAGAGCATTGGGGTCTGGTTGTGGGCTGTATGTCTCATGGTGCATGACTACAGTATTTGTTTGCCATTTCCAAACAGGGGCAGAATCAGAGGTGATAAATCCATGGGATCCAGTAGAATTTTCCCCAATGCCCACATCCAGGTGTATA
The DNA here is from genome assembly GCA_028658325.1 of Potorous gilbertii. NCBI lineage: Eukaryota > Metazoa > Chordata > Mammalia > Diprotodontia > Potoroidae > Potorous > Potorous gilbertii. Next base: position 6,350 of record JAQQSK010001659.1, on the reverse strand, counting down.
GACTAGTTAGTACCACATGCACATTTGAATATAATTTGCATACATTTACATATGTTTCTGTTAGACATAATATTCTGAGGGAATTTTCATTAGAGATTGTATTGTTTCTTGATTGTACACACATGTAAGCATTCTAATCCATCCACTGCTATTGACCTGGGTTCTCCTGGCAGATAAGGGTGGATAGGTGGACTGAAGGGAGGGATGAGAGCAGACAGTCCCAATGAGTGACACCAGAAATCATTGCTATGTCACCAGTGGCACCTGGACTTCAGTTTGCTAGACAATAGAAATTAAAACTAAAAGAATCTGAACTAATTCTAAGTAAAATTGTAAATTAGATAAAATTTGGCAAGGGGAACTTCTCTTACCATTTGAGTCTCCCTTCCCCACCCTATATTGCTCCCTCGTATTTCCAAGAAACCTAATGCTGAATCTCTAACTCTCCAAGACTTCATGCTGTGGTGCTCCACCTGATATATTGAAGAAACGAAAATAGTCAACAAAAAGTTGAATAATGTGACAAATCTAACAATATAAATCTTAGTAGGAGTAAATGTAAAGTGCTACCCTTACCTTCAAGAAATCAATTTCTCAAACACAAGAAAGGAAATTTGTGGCTAGATAAGAATCTCTGTAAAAAAATATGGGTATTTTAGGGAACTGCAAGCTCAATATTAGCTACCCCCATACTCTCCACTCTCCCCCATTAGTAGGATCCCTAAAAAAGGCATAGTATTCAGAATTAGAGAGATTCTAATTCTGTGGTAGTCTACCTTGGTAACACCACATCTGGACCATGGTTTTCAGTTTGATGTGCCACGTTTTAGACAGGATATTGACAAACTGGGTAGCAATCAGGAAAAGTGACAAGGATTGTAAAAAACTGGTAACTATGTCATGAGAGGATGAAATCAATTTTAAAAAGGGGAGTGTTCATTCTGGAAAAGAAAATAATAAAGCATAAAATTAGCAGTAGAAATGTTTGAGGGGTTATTTTGTGGAAGATGAATTAGGCATTTTCTTTTTGGCCCAAGAGAACAGTAGGTGAAAATATCTTTTCTGTAATATATAATTTATTTATTTTTCAGTTCTTAACATTCATTTTCACAAGAATTTGAATTCAAAATTTTCTCCCTATCTCTCCCCACCCCCACTCCAGAACAGTATGCACCCCATCCAACTTTTCCTCCGGTCTATTGTCCCTTCTATTACTCACCCTTCTTCCATTTCCCTTCCCCTATATTTTCATGTAGGGCAAAATAGATTTCTATACTTCATTGCCTGTATATTTTAATTTCCAGTTGCATGCTAAAACAATTTTTAACATTCATTCTTAAAGTTTTGAGTTCCATATGCTCTCCCTTCCTCTCCACCGACCCTCATTGAGAAAATAAGCAAATCAATATAGGTCATACATGTGCAACAATGCAAGGCACTTTCATAATAGTTGTGTTGTAAAAGATTAACCACATTTCCCTCTGTCCTATCCTGTCCTTCCTTTATTCCATTCTCTCCCTTGACCTATCCTCCAACAATGCATTTGCTTCTGATTATCCCTTTCCCCAATTTACTGTTCCTTCTATTATCTTTCCTCTCCTATCCCCTTCCCCCTTGTCTTCCTGAAGGGTAAATTAGATTTCCATATTCAACAGAGTATGTGTTATTTCCTCCTTAAGCCAAATCCTATGAAAGTAAGGCCCAATTATTTCCTTTTGTATCCCCCCTGTTTCCCTCCATGTAAAAGCTCTTTCTTCCCTCTTGTGTGTGAGATGATTTGCTACATTCTCCCTCTCCCTTTCTTTTTCTCCTGGTACATTCCATTGAACAGTAAATTTTTTTAGGTATTCTCTCTTCATATTCAACTCACCCTGTGCCCTCTGTCATATACACACACACACAAACACACGTATATATATATATATATATACACACATACATATGTATGTATATAATACATATATACACATATATATATATACATATACACATACACACATGTACTTATACATAGCTACACATATTTAATATACACATATATACATGCCCATATACACCTACATATATTTATTCCTTCTAACTACCCTAATGCTGAAAAAGGTCTCATGAGTTAAAAATAACATCTTTCCATGTAGGCATATAAACAGTTCAACTTTAATGAGTTCCTTAAGGCTTTCCTTTCCTATTTACCTTTTCGTGTTTCTCTTGCTTCTTGTATTTGAAAATCAAATTTTCTATTCAGCTCTGATTCCTTCAACAAGAATGCTTGGAAGTCCTCTATTTCATTGAAATTTCATTTTTTCCCCTGAAGTATATTCAGTTTTGCTGTATAGATGAATCTTGATTTTAATCCTTTCTCCTTTGACCTCTTGAATCTCACATTCCAAGCCCTTTGATCCTTTAGTGTAGAAGCTGCTAAATCTTATGCTATCCTAATTTTATTTCCGTAATACTTGAATTGTTTCTTTCTGACCTGGAAACTCTGAGATTTGACTACAATATTTCTAGGAGTTTTCCTTTTGGAATCTCTTTCAGGAGGTGATCCGTGAATTCTTTCCGTTTCTATTTTACCCTCTGATTCTAGAATATCAGGGCAGTTCATAAGTTTTTGGAAGATGATGTCTAGGTTCTTTTTTTGATCATGGTTTTCAAATAGACTAATAATTTTAAAATTATCTCTCCTGGATCTATTTTCCAGGTCAGTTGTTTTTCTAATGAGATATTTCACATTGTCTTCTATTTTTTCATTCCTTTGGTTTTGTTTTATAATTTTGTGGTTTCTCATAAAGTCATTAGCTTCCATCTGCTCCATACTAATTTTCAAAGAACTATTTTATTTATTGAGCTTTTGAATCTCCTTTTCCATTTGACTAATTCTATTTTTTAAAGTGTTCTTCTTTTCCTCATTTACTTTGTTGGACCTCTTTTTACCATTTGAGTTAGTCTATTTTTAGAGGCGTTATCTACTTTAGCAATTTTTTGGGTCTCCTTTAGCAAACTGTTGACTTGCTGTTCATGATTTTCTTGCCCCTCATTTCCCTTCCCAATTTTTCCTCCACCTCTCTTACTTGATTTTCAGAATCCTTTCTGAGCCCTTCCATGGCCTGAGATCATTGCATACTTTTTTTGGAGGTTTGGATTTAGAAGCCTTGATTTTGATGTCTTCCTCTGATGATACATTTTGTTCTTCCTCAACCTAAAGGATGGAAAAAAAATACTTTTTCACCAAGAAAATAACCTTCTATAGTCTTATTTTTTTTCTCTTTTTTGGGGCATTTTCCCAGTCATTTACTTGACTTGAGTCCTTTGTCAAGTGAACGCTATACTCTAGAGACCTGTAAGTTGTCAGTTCCTCTAAGGTGACACAATCAAGAAAGAGGAGTTGACTTCTCTCCTGGCCTGCACTCTAGTCTGTGAGCAACTACAAGAACTATTTTCTACCCTAGAACTGTGAGTAGAATTCCCTCTCCAAAGTCACCACCAGCTCCACCATGCCAGTGCTCCTCCTCACCCCAGGACTGCCAGTTAGAGCTGAGACCCAGATCAGCTGCTCAATTCCCCCAGGGTCTTTAGACTGAGGGATTCAAAGTGGAGGCTTCCTGCCATAGTGGCTGCTGCCCTGGGGCCAGGATTGGGGTCAGACTTCTCTCCCCTCTCTCCCAGATGAAAGAGCTTTCTTCCTGACTTCTGAAGCTATCTTTGGCATTTGAGGTTGAGAAATCTGAGAACCACCATTGCTACCTGTGATTCTGTGCCCTGAAGCCTGCTCCAGTCCTGTCTGTGCTGCATGGCCTATGCTGGGCTGCACTTCACTCATAGCCTAGTGTGATAGACCTTAACTGTTGGCCTTCCAGGCTGTCTTAGGCTGGAAATCTGTTTTACTCTGTCATTTTTTGGCTTCTGCTTCTCTAGAATTTGTTTAGAGTAATTTTTACAGGTATTTTATGGGCTATGGGGGGGAGAGCTGGAGCAGGTCTGTCCTACTTGGTCATCTTGGCTCTGATCCCTGGTTGAAAGTATCAAGGAGGTAGATTTCAGATTAGTATAAAGATAAATTAAAATAAGACATAAAACAACTTTTGGAATAAAGTCTGTCCAGAATCCTCCCTTAAGAGGTAGTCTGTTCCTTGTCACAGGCAGGCAATAGATAAATTACTCTCCATCAGGAACATTATAAAGAATAATACTAACCAAAAGTATTTGGGACCAATATTGTATATGTAAAGCCAGAAACCTGAGAGGTTATCTAGTCCAGCCTCCTCATCTTACAGATAAGTGAACTGAGCCCCCAAAAGGTTCAAATGACTTCTCTATGGTCAGCTCACTAGGAAGGGGCAATGCCAGTTTTCTTTTGACATCATGTGACATTTTTTATTCTTCATTGGATGATTTGTACCATGATAGAAAGTTGCATCACATGGGTCCTAGGGTCTTTTCTAGTTTTGAAATTCTATGGGTTATATGATCATAGTCTTTAAATTTATGACAGGATGAATACAGAGATGTGGACCAAATGCATTAAGGCTAGAATTAAGGACAATCTTTTAAAAGATTACTTTTTAGATTAAAAAAAGGAAATCCTTTAGACTGAGATTAGTTACTGGGTCTATTATTTAATTGGTCTATGGAATACCCAAGTGAGGAAACATCCTCTAATAATTTAGTCTTAGAACAAAAGTTTTCAAGTGTCTATGGGCAGAATTCAGAGGATCAGCGAACTAATCTGTAAATAAAATTTAGCACTTCCTTAAATTAGTAATATAGGCAACAACATTAATAATAACATTAATGGTATCTGTGACATTTTTTATCAATAATTAGAGATAGTTTCATAGAATAGTATAATTGCAGATATCTTCAAATATAATTTATTTTCATCACTAACTGTACTTATGTATACTGCCAGATTAAGTGTGATTATAGTATTTCTCTCTGCAAACTGTATTTATATAAAAGGAGAATTCTGGGAAGATGCTTACATTGGTCAGAAAATTCCAGGCTCTCCAAATTTCCTCCACAGACAGAACAGTGCCACTAAGTAAATATATAATGGAAAAAATAAAAACATAAAGAATGTGTCTTCCTAAGATAACTTGACAGGACCTCAGGAAAGACATGACCTCCAGGGGCTGAAGTTTGGTTTAAGTGAAGTGTAAACAACTATATAGTTTATTTTCTTTATAATGCTCTGTGTTTTATTTTGTTCATTTAAAAATATCACTAATATAGTCCAAAGATGTTACTAGACTACTAAGGAAGTCATCATACACACACACACACACACACACACACACAATGGTTATGAACTCCTGTCTTAGAGAATTTTCTAGAGCACCGAGATGTTGAGTGACTTGCCAAGCTTCAAACAATTAGTATACATCAGAAGCAGGACTTGAACCTAGGACTTCTTTCCCAGTTCTTCACTCTTATAAGTATCTGTATTCAGGTAGTCATGAATTAAGTTATTATTGTCCCAGGTACAGAATAACACACATGCTGCTTCCATAACACTTTGTCCCAATTCGTGGATGGTGATTGCTTCACATCTAATCATTAAGAGATACTCGTAACATTTGTGGAAATCCCTGGCTATTTGAAGTTGACTTCACAGAAGATAAACATGCCTACTCTAAAACTAATTTTGAGTGAACCCATTGGAGATAGGATGGCTAGAATATAAACCTGACTTCGAATGTATGTTTGATTTCTTCCTCATCTCCACCTGCGGATCTCCTCTTGCTTTAAGACACAGCTGAGGGGGGGGGGGTGGAGCCAAGATGGTGGAATAGAAAGACTCACCTATGCTAGCTCTGAACCCACAGCCCATGGATTTCCTCTAAAAAGAACTCCCGACAAATTCTGGAACAGTGGAAGCTGCGCAGCAACACAGTGAAGGAGATTTCCGTTCCAGAGAGCTGTGAAAAACCGATCCCAAAGGTCCATCGCACCCTGGACAGGAGCGGAGCCCTGCCCTGCCCTGGCCGTATGGCACTGAGAGGAGCAAGCAGATCCAAGAAGGCTTCAGGGACGGAATCTCCAGCGGCCACGAAGGTCCCTCCACCCACAGACACACAGGTCAGTGAGAGAGATGGGCTGAGAGGGGAGCGGGGTGTCTCAGGGACTCAGGCCCCCTCAGGAGGCAGCGGCAGTGGCAGAGGCATTTAGGGTTGATGGAAGGGAGGGCAATGGGAGGAGGGAGCAATTTGAAGTCAACACTCAGGGAGGGACAGGATCAAAAGAGAGAATAGCAACAATGGGGGGCAAGATAGGATGGAGGGAAATATAGTTAGTCTTACACAACATGACTATTATGGAAGTCATTTGCAAAACTACACAGATATGGCCTATAT
>JAQQSK010001658.1:63012-73110 GCA_028658325.1 Potorous gilbertii | reverse complement strand
GGATGATAGAAGAGAGGGCAGATTGCTGATAGGGGAAATTAGAATGCTGGGTGTATTGGAGTGGAGGGAGGGGAGAAATGGGGAGAAAATTTGGAACCCAAAATTTTGTGAAAATGAATGTATAAAGTTAAATAAATAAATTTATATTAAAAAAATTTTTAAAAAAAGCAGAATAGACCTGATTTCAAATCCCACCTCTCATATGTATTATTAGTGTGACTTTAAGCAAGTGAGGCTGGACTTCCTTTGACCTCAATTTCTTCATCTGTGAAATAGAAGGTCTGAAGTAGATGTTCACTGCGGTCCCTATTATAGATCGATCGTGCTAGGGTCCTAGTAACTCAAATTTCAGTCTAAGAGAAATGCATTGTCCAAACTACTGAAGTAAGAATGGGCATAGAATATGTAGAAATGTCACATCGGAACACAGGGTTAATTCTGAGCTGTTACTAACCTTGAGCATTTGTAGGCCTTTCTCTATTGCCCTGGTAGGAAATCCACTCTACCACTATATCCTCAAAACACATCTGTGTGTAGGTGGCCCATAGCTCATTCCAGTTCCCCCTTAGTAGAAACTTCTTTCATATGGCTCTGATGATAACTGCTACAATGATGAAGAAGGAACTCCAGAACCTGGCCAAAGGCAAAGAGAAGGATTTGAAATAAACTATCCTGACCCTATCCATAAACTCCACATTAAATAGATGGGAGAATTAATTCTGTCTAAGATTTCATGACTGAATACTGCACAAGTGAAATATACCTTCTTTCATTTTTTATTACAAATGCAAAGGTGTTTAACTAAATGTGAAGATGCAAACTGAATTGAATGTCCAAAATGTTATAAATGAGCATGGGCTCTGCCATCCCAGAAGAAAGGGATGATCTATCGTATTATTATCTTGAAGAGCAAGGCCATTTGTTGAGCAGTGACAGTGTATTCAGCACCGTACAATGCATGGGGGATGCCAGTCTCGGTTCAGTGGGCTTACTGTCTAAATAAGACCGAAAGCAAGCCAAATGAAGGCAGATAAATCATTACAGACACAGAGGTGATCTAGTCTTTTTCTTTTTCTTGGCCTGACATATCTTCTGTCATAAAGGACTTACCCAGAAGCATTTTTCCCCAAGTTTCCTATGAATAGGCTGTCAACACTGGCAAAGGAGAGTGGAGAATTGAGAAAATAAAGCAACTCACTGAGAACTTAGGTTTCCAGATAAGTTAGGATTAACAAAGCTTCACACAGAGAAACAGCATCGAGTACATATACGTTAGTCTTGTAGTCAGGAAGATATGCATACAAAAATTATCTTTGACGTAATATTTTTTTGATTCTAGGTAAATCACTTAACCTTTCATCCCAAAGTTGGAACTGATGGTATGGCTTGAAACTCTTTTAAGCATCTATTTATATTTAATATCTATCTTTCTATTTATCTGTCTAGATTCAGATAGTCACTAGTCACTAAAAATTTATTCAGTTTTTTTTATGCCATTCAGTATGCTAAGAGTTGGGGATACACAGAAAGACAAATACATGATCCTTGCCCTTAGAGAGTGGGGAAGACAACATACATATATATATATACACATACATATATATGTATATAGATAGATATATACATATATATACATATATATGTACATATAGATAGATAGATGGATAGATATATAGATATATATATATATATATATATATATATATATATATATAAAACCAGGTATTTGCAAGATATATACAGAGTGATCTTTCTAGAGCCAACTTTAAAAAAGCCCGGTGTTAAATTTCCAGTGTGAGCAATTACATCACACAAACCAGGAAATGCTACAAATCAGGGCTTGATTTATCTCTGTTGATTGTCTAAACTTAAGAAAATGATGAAGAATGTTAATAATGCAGATTAAATGTTTAAATGCATCTGCTTTTAGGAGATCTAGTGAACATGTACCAGCACACACCTATAGGACAAATGGAAGATAATGAAAAGGACAAGAGCCAGCAACAAGGGATCTCTGACAGGCCTCCTACAAAATGTAGACAGGTGGCAGAGGTGAGGAGGAAGAGCGTTACAACACTTGGATATAGGTAGTAAAAAGACAGAGATTGGGTAGAGGAAAACTATCTTAAAAAAAATAGTAAATAGGTCAATATAGCTGGATCTTAGAGTGTCTGGAGGAGAGTAAAGTATGAGCGTAAGTAGACTGGAAAGGGTATGGATGGGCTTCAAATTCCAGACTGTAGACTTTGGAATTAGGAACATCTCAGTTCAGATCCTACTTTCACACTCAGATACTCTATGACCATAGCAACTCACTTCGCTTAATCTCAGAAAACCATGTAAGAATACAAATTATACATGTATCAAGATGCACATTGGTAGATGGAGTTCCCATGCTAATAAAATCACAGCCCTTGACTTATAATGACTTTGAAAACTTTAATGTACAATACAAATGTATTATTACCTAGTGGATCACTGATTGTTTATTTGTGACAGAATATCCATTTGGTACATTGGTGTTGTCAAGTAGACTTTTTAAAGCAATGTGGGACTTGTTGATTTTTTTTCTTAAGCTAAAATTTTCTTTTATTGTGAACTTGACAATTGTCTCTTAAACACAGTCATTCCCAAAGACAAAGAACATTAAAAAAGGCTTTCATAAGGAATTGTGAACATCTGATATGTAGTTTGCTTTTGTAGAAGAGTATATACAATTTAACTTGATAGCATCAAAATGGCTCTATTTGTGTCATCTTATATTTTTCCTGTGCATTAAAATGTTTCATTGATTCTTTTTTCATATCTATCACTACCAATTCCACTCCCAAATAGAAGTTTTCCATTATAAACCATGTTAGAATCATATATTTTCAGATTTAGAAAGATCATCAGAGGTATCTTGTAACAGCAGTGTCAGACTCAAGTAGAAATGGGGCCACAAATCTGGACACAGACAACCCTACCAGATCATATTGACTTAGACAATCACAAACTAACATTGTCTCTATTTTATTGCTTCTGTATTTTTTTCAATATTTCTCAGTTACACTTTAATCTGGTTAAGAATTTACAAATGTTTTGGGCCTGAATGAAGATTGTATATAATGTTTTTGATGCCTTTGCTTTACACCATCAACAAGTCAAGGAATGAAAGTCAACTCATTAATTAAGCATTTACTATGTATCCAGACTTAAGATAAGCCCTTGGGCCACAAACACAAAACTGAAGGCAATCCCTACACTGAAGGAATTTATATTCTGATAGGGATTAAAAGGGAAGAAACCACACATGACAGAATAGGGGCCAGGAGGAAAATTTTGGACAAAAATATTTACAGCAATCATGAAGTCATATATATATATATATATACATATATAGGGGAATGGATTAGGATGTCCCATCAAGGAGCATTTATATATTTAATTTAATCATGGTGCATGGTCTTGGAACTGGAAAGGGGAGGAAAGAAAATAGTATAAACATGAAAGATAAAGCATGACTAGACTTGAAATAGCGGTACCACATAGGCAATCATCAATCAAGAGGGCAAGATTGCAGGACATGACATCTGGTATCACTTAGAAATGATGCTGTGAAAGAGGTGACTAGGGAACAATAAGTGGCCTTCAGGTCATCTTATAACAAAGAACTGAAAGGTCAATTAGCCAATAAACATCTATGAAATACCTATTATATGCTAGCTAGAGATGCAAATACAAATTTGTTCATACATTTACTTTCTTAAAACAAGGAAAGGAAGGTACCTGGTTTGAGGACATAATGAAATCCAAAATCACTATGATTGGGAAACAAGGAGAAGACTGGAATCCGAGGCCCTGCCTTCTAATGTTAGGATCCAGTCAGAGTGGCAGAGGAAATTAATGAAATGTGAGGAACGGTAAGATTCAATCTTGCCAGATAATATTTCACAATGATGAGTTTCCTGGAGAAGTAGGCATGATAGAGAGGTCCAAAGAAGTTCAAAATCAGTGTAGTTGGTGGGAAATGGGAATAAAATTGTACTGAGCAATGTGTTATGGTGACAGAACACTGTATCTGGAATCCGATTTTGGGGCAAACCTTAGTTCTACTGCTTGTACCCATAAGCTTTTAAATGACACTTCATTCCTTTGGACAGCATTTTCCTCATCTGTAAATATAAATAAATTACTTCAACTAGAATGCCTCTGAAATTGCTTCCAGATCTGAGTCTATGTTCTATGATCTCAAAAACACAGAATTAAAAAGGAGAAAATAATCCCGTATAGTAGTTATTTCTTAAGTCCCTTAGGAGAGTAATCCTTACTGAGAATTTTTTGCTTCAACGTCCCCCCAAAAGGATTGTCCACCCTTTGCTAGAAGAGCTGCAAAGTCATAAATTATCTCTCTAGGAAAATTATTCTACAGTTGAACTTCCAATTACTAATATCACTCTACAATCTGTCTTCCTGAGTTTCTGCCTACTTGGAAGTTAAGATGAGCTGCTGACCTTGTGATCTATATGTTCACCTTCACACAGTCATTAATAGAAGGCATTCATACATGATGCTTTTCTCCTCCCTTATTACCCTTCCCATACCTTCTCCCTTCTCTCTACATGTATCCTCTGCATGGCTTGTATTCTGCTCAGGGTAAAAAGGAAGGAATGAAGATAAACTTCATGGCAAAATGAGTTACACATGCTATTCCTTCTATAATAGTTATGGACAACCTACACAGGCAAGTCATTGTGGTCTACGGTATAAAAGTTGTGAATAAGTCAAGTCATAATTTCTGCTTTCAATGAATGTCTAATAGGTATAAGACTCATGATTAAGTAGGTATAAGCTAAGATAATATGTTGTATGTGTGAAATGAATGGCAAACTTAATAAGTAACACCATATTGCAGAAGAGGAGAACTATTAACTTAGAAAGAACAGGAAAAATGTCAGAAGGTGAGATTTGAGCTGTCTTTTAAAACGATGACCATAAGAACTCATTTCTATAATTCTTTAAAGTTGACAAAACACTTTCCTCAAAGCAGCTCTAAATAGTCTGTCTCACTCAATACAAAGATCACACTCCCTCCATGCCTCCATGACTTACCAGTAAGTGTGACTCACACATGTTATACCATAACTTTGGTTTCCACCTGAAGACCCAGAGATCTTTCTCACTTTCTTTTGACTTCACAAGGCTATCAACTGAATATGTGTATTATGCAATGATTACCATTCACTCCTACCATTTGACCAGTTCATCTTTTCTGATTGTATATTTGTTTGATAACACTTTATATTCTACTTTTTCCTCCATGTTTTTAAAGTAGAACCATTTTCTCACATGCACCATGCAATTTTCCACTACCCTTTGGGCAATATTTACTTTCAAGTTTGTAAGTACTGTAATGTTCAATATCTCACCGTCATCTAAGTTATCATTCCCATTTTACAAATGAGTTGAATGAGGCTTAGAGAGACTTGTGACTAGTCAGTGTGGGAAGCAGGATACAAACCAACATATCAAACTCCTAATTTTTTTTTCATACATAAAGCTTCAAAAACCTCTGGGTGAGGTAAAATGCCTCCATAAATTTCCATTTGTTTGAGAAAATGGGCTAATTAAGTAAAAGTGTTTATGAAATGCTTACTATACACAAAGGACTGTACTAATATTTGGGGACACAAATAGAAAAATAAGACAATCCCTGCTTTCAAGAACTTCATATGTGAATGGGGAGAAAAAGCATAATGTTTCAGCTGAAAGTCAAAAGGAAAGATCTAATGGAGTTAGAAAGATCCAATCCTTAGGATATAGTGATAAAATAAATAGTAATATATCTTCTTTAAGATTATTTTATCTTATAAAAAGCATATAATTTTCTGAAGTTGAACCATTTGACAATGGCAAGTATTTGATGAGAAGTTTCTGAGTCAGTAGCTTTTCCTGAGGAAGCATTTTCCGGGTTGTAACCTTCCTGTTACTTTCTGTAATGATGGTGGAAGGAAGGAGTAGGCTAGAAATAGAATCAGTGGTTTGAATACTATCAATATTGGGTTTCCTTGCACATTATTGATATCTAGTTAATATTTATTGTTGGGAATAGTGAGGAAAGTAGATTTCTTCATGATGTTTGTTCCTTCAATAGTGATTGTGAAAAATTCTGCAGAGCAGGAATTCTTAACCTTTTCTTTTGTGTGAATGTGTGTATGTGTGTGTTTATGTGTGTTCCATAGACTTATTTGGCATAGAGGCCTATGGCTTCCTTTTCAGAATAATGTTTTTAAATGTATGACATACATGGGATCCAAAGAAAACCAAAGGTTAATGAAAAAAAAAGATATATAGATATACATGACATAGATATAGATATTTTTTCCATCCAATTTCATGAGCCACATGAAATATATTCACTGACCCCATGATAGTCTATGGTCCCTTAAGGTAAGAGCCTCAACTCTAGAGTATCATTAATAAGTTTCAACTACAAAGGGCTGATGTTAGGATTCCCTCCTTGTTGAAAGTTGCAAATGATGGAATCAAAAAGGTCTTCTGTTGATCCCTTGAACATCTTACCTTTTTCTGCTTTTGCTATTCTGGTTGCCACTTTTAATTCCCTGTTCTGTGTCATCACAGAGAGTAAGCTGCTGCCCCTCTTACTCTGGGCCATTAAAAAGGAAACAGTACTTACTGGCTATTTCAGGTAAATGAAGATGGGGCAAATTTTCAAAGTCTCCTGTCGTCATAGTGAGAGAAGGCCTCTGAAAACCAAAAAGGCAGTTTGGGCAATAAGCCTTTTAACAAAGCTAGCAAGACAATGACTGCTGTCACTAGGAAACAGCAAGCTTTGATGATTAGGATTAATTCCAGTGGCATAGCCCTGTGAACAGGTAAAGGGCCCAAAGACCTTGAATGTTGAAAAGAACTATAGATCTTCAAAGTCAGACATATAAACAGAGGGGAAAAAAAGGAAAAAGAAAAAAGCTGCCATGTATTAGAGATCAGAATAATGTAGATGTTCTATTTGGAATTCTACCCCCTCCTAAAAATTAGGCTTATTTGTAACCATTCTGAATTGGAATACAAAGAAGAACATAGTTGATCTAAATTGAGAAACCATTGCAGATTTATTTTAAAATAGCCAATATTTATATAGTGCTTTACAGTTTGCATAGGGCTTTACACATACAATGGAACACCTGCTGCAGCTCCAAAAAGCCCTGAGAGATGTAGCAAGGGTGGGGTGTAGGGACAATGGAAAGATAGAGTTTAAGGACTGGCATGGGGCTGGCAACACGAAAGAAAAAAGCCAATCAAATTCCCTGGGGTTCCTTTGGGAGAGCAGCACTGTGAAGTGCTTGCAAGGGCCCTGTGCCATTTTTAAAATTTAAATTTAGGAGAATAATTGTCTGGATGTTTTATCTGAAAGGGAAAGGTCAGTTATACAGGAAGATAGGGCTTGCAAGCCTGTGGCACTCCAATTCTCTTTGCTTCATGTTTAGTTTGCTAGTCTTCCTGGGGTGATGGATATGGAAAGAAGGGGTGGGGGGAAGAAAGTCAATGTGGGCTCCAGAAACCACATTGAGAGAAGTTTTCTATTCAATCCAGCTCTGCCATTCCAAGAGGGAGAGGGAATGTGTCGGGGAATGGGGAGGGGGTACAGTGGGAGGAGGAGCACTGAATATACGTCATGTGGTCTAGCTTCCAGCCTCTACTTGTGTCACTTGTTCATTCTGTGACCTCAGACATGTCTCTGAGCTTCAGACTGTTCATTTTGTAAATGAAGATATTAATACATGTGTTTTATACCTAAAAGGCTGCTGAAGGGAAAACACTTTCTAACTGTAAAGCACCATATAAATGTGAGTGATTCTAAGTATTATTTTTATTAAGGTATTTAGTGAAAGGCCTTATAATTCAATTCCCATCCTGAACATTGGAAATAGCATATAGGATGAGAGCAGAGAGAATTTCTGATTCAACTAAGAAGGGAAAAATTACACACAGAGACTTACAAATAGCTAGAGATATATTTATACAAGAATATTCACACACACACACGCACACACACCAAGTAAGATAATGTGGAGAATAGTTACAACATAGGAAGACGTATAACAATAGTGGTTGACATGCGTAGAAATATAAAGGATATAAAATGCAAGAAGCAACCAAGACTCAAACCCATGGACTCTGATGTCTACAGTAGATGCACAAACAACAAAAAAATAGAGCAAAAATTCTAGTGCAAGCAGGTAAATTTGACCTTATACTTACAACTGAGATGGGGATGGAGAAGAAAAGGGGAAAGAATAGGTGAAGATGATGACCATGAGTGAAATATAGAACTAGACATATATTTCATTCAAAAACGTCAGGATAAGTCAAAGGCAGAGAGGGCGAGGGTGGCAGTGTATATTCCTAAAAGCTATGCTTCCATGAGAAAATCTATAAATAAGTTCAAGGAAGCATAGATGGAAATGTCTGAGTGAAGATAATTGGAGTAAAAAACAAAACACACATACACCTGTTATTATAACTGTACTGTACTAAAGAACACCTTCCTGGACAAAAAGAGAAGAATTGAGAAGTTTGGAAAGAAAATCACAAATCTAGCATGGACACATAATATAGCAGTGGAGTTGTGGTGGTGGCGGTGGTAGTGGTGGTGGGTTTTTTCTTTGAGTATATGAATTGTCTAATTATCAATGGGCACTCTCAGACGAATGGAGCATAGTTAATTTCTTTACTTATCTTTATGATTTTTTTTTAACCTTGACTTGATTTTCAACAAATGGGACAAAATCTTTGCTGCTATGGAATGACAGAAATGTTGTGCAGGATTGACCACACAATCTTCGAATTCACAGTGTAGGAGAGAAAAAGAGGAGGCTTATTAACCAACTTACATTTTTAAAAAGATGTTTATAAAAGATGCAAGAACTTTTGAAAAAATACACACACAAAAGTATGTCATGGTCTAAAGTTCAGAAGTCACTGAATCTAGAGAGGAAACCAAGAACAGAGAGACTTCCTGTAGTTGGTTGGTTGCTTGTTTTGCTAGCTTGAAAAGTACAAAAACAAAAAAATTCTTGTTAGCCATAAGGAATCAGGTAATCATAGCTAATCTTGAATTGGAGGCAGAAGAACTTAATGTTGATTTTGTTTCTTTCCTCTGCAAAGTAAAGTGATCCTTGGGATTGAAAGGACAAAACCAAAATGGGTAAAAGGGAAAATGAAGATCAAAAGGATAGGAATTATCACAGGACATCTAGACATTCTTGATAAGTTCATGTCACCAGACCCAGAAGAAATATTTCCCAGCATATTTAAAGAATCGGCAAAGGTAAATAGACAGTGAGTCACTGTCCATTATTAATGAAAGAATATAGAGAATGGAAGCAAAATAAGAGTTTAGAACATTGTACCTAATCAAATAAGATGAAATTTAATAGGAATAAATATAAAGTAACCTTTCAGTTCAAAAAGTCAGCTTCATAAAGGAAAATGTCAGGGAGGTATGACTAGATATTCTCTCTTCCCTATGTCAGTCCTATCTCTACTTGAAGACAGGAATTATGTCAATTAAAAAAATCAACAAGCATTTTAGTATCTACTATGTTCCAGGCACTATACTAAGTAGTAGAAGTATGTAGCAAATATTTTCCATTATAAACATTCCCAGTCCTTTCACCCTCTCCTGATATAGCTATATGTCAAGTTTGTGAGCATCATGGTGGTCCTTCACTGGATAGTTAGCCTAGAGTCAGGAAGACCTGCTTTATTTGGCATCATGGCTCACATAAAGCCTGGATTTGAGAATTTCTAGATAGGTATTACTCAGGAAAATCATGAGACTGAACTTTTTTTTACTGTGCAGTGCATCGAACAGGCAAAACCAAAGCACATATATACACACTCAGACATTGAGTTGACAAGTATTTAAGGAATTGCCATGTGCCAGGCACTGTGCTGAGAAATGAGGATACAAACAAGATGGAAACATATAGCACCTTCTCTAAAACAGCTTACATTGTAATTGAGGAGATAATTTGCAAATATAAATGTATGTATATATGTATATATATATATATATATATATATATATATATA
>JAQQSK010001658.1:552-62912 GCA_028658325.1 Potorous gilbertii | reverse complement strand
CACAGGCTCTATTCAAAGGTAGGATCAGTAATCAACGCATAAAAGTCTTCCTTGGATGCAATGAGTGATCATTTGGTCAAAATGAGGTTGCAGAGCTACCCTGAAAAGGCTGAGAAAGTATGGAAAAACTCTACCTGGAAACTATGTTTAAGCTACCTTTTATAAGTAGGCCTTTATATGATTTAATATGTAGATTAGTTGAAGAGCCCCTCCCCAATTAAAATAGCATTAAAAATTCCTACATATTGATGATGCTCTTTAAAAAATAAATCTCAGCTCCCGTTCTTTGACTTTAATTCCTGTTTGAATTAAAATCCTTCTAGAAGCAATAACACTATTTTTACATCAATAATTTATACTTTAATGACAATGAGTTTCAGATCTTTTTTTCTAGGATATTTATGTTGTCCAAGAGTGGAACGTGAAGGCACTGAGTTCTGGAGAGAAGAGTAAGTTAGGCCTCAGGAGAGCAAATGCTCAAGACAAATCTCATAGTTTTACAAAAGTCCTTGAAGAATGATTTGAAGCGAGAGGAAGGGAAGTCTCAGGACCATGATGCATTCAAAAAGAAAATTTCTCTTGGTGGTCTCAGATAAGACATCTGAATTCTTAGTAAGAAATCGAAAATATGCTAGTTATGCTATAATCAACAGAAACCCTTCAGTATTTTAAAAATTGTTTTACCGTTTGAGCATTGGCATGATTTAGTTATTTTTGTTGGCTTCCCAGGTGTTAAAGTGTTTAAAGGTGGAGTATGAGGGAGATTTTCCAAATAAAAATGAACAGTGGTATGATATTTATGGACAAGGCCAGAATTCTAATTTCTAAAAGATGCATTATGCACCATTGTGTTTTCTTTCTGTGTGAAATATGGAAAGAAAGCAAACTTTCCCTTCAGTTCTTCTCTGAAGAGGTCAGACAAGCAATTATCTCCAGAGCTGCAGCTTCACAATGCCTGTTCTCTCTGATTCCCAACCTATGAAGTCCTCCACATTATTCTACAACAAAAAAAAAATCCAAACTTAAATTTTATCAACCCAGAAGATCTGCCCCTGGGCTAGAAGAGAAAGAATTCACCTTGTAGAGAAGGTGTAAGTTCCAGATTATGTAGGGAAGGTGACACTGACCAAGGGAATGTTTTTCAGTTTCAGTTGGGAGATAGCTTTCAAAGTGATCATATTCCTTGTTTTCCCAGTTTATTTAAGGTTAGTTACTTGGGTAGAATCCAATAGAGAGAAATCTCATTAATGTAAATTCATAAATTTAGGTTTAAAAAATCAGTATCTTAAATTCAGAACATTGGAGATATTCTTAGCAGCTCAATTGAAAATGCTTGTTACCTCTTCTAATAGAGGAGATGTAATTGTAAATATGTAAGCACATATGTAAATATATATAAAACAGATACTTGCCCTGATTCTTGAAGGAAAAAAGACTTGCTTTGGCACTACAACTTTTAGGAAGAACTTTCTGAAATTGGAATATGTGCAGAAGAGGGCAATCGGTGTGATGAAATTGCTTAAATGAACGCCATAAGATGGTCAGTATGAACTTCAGATACATAGGTTGGAGAAGAAAAGATTGAAGGGAAACATGCTAGATGCCCCCAAAGATGCACAGGGTTCTTATTAGGAAGAGCAATTCTATTGTAGTCTTTAAATGTAAATGCAGCCCCAATGGCCTGCTGTAATGGAGTCTCCTTACTGAACACTCTAATCGTCTTTCTGCCTCTGATCAGGAAGACTAAATGTCATTCATTCCCCATTCCAAGCTAATGCAAAGAATATTGGAAATGTATGGAAAACATGAAATTACATAAGCAATATAACTAGGACATTAGTATGTTTGAATACATACATATACATATATATATATATATATGTTGGTTTCTGGGGGATTCCAAGATAAGACTACAAAAGATCAAAAAGTACTTGTCAAGCTCTGAGACTACAATTAAAAATACAAATGCTGGATTCATTAAACTGATCAGAGATTAACCAGAGGAAGCTGAGCAAGGCAGGGCTAGCTGAGACCCAGAGGGAAGCACTCAGCCTCAATTTCAGCATACTGAAGCCTTCTCTTGGCAGCAGATGCTGCCTTGAACTTAGAGGGGTAACCCAAGTTAGTGAGAATGAAAGTTTCAGTGAAACTAAGGCTCTAAGAATGATCTATTAACCATTAAAGGAAGGAGTAATTGTGTTTTGATAGGGAAGTGTTTTATTGTGAGTTCTTCCATATTTCTGTTCATCTGACTTTCCCTTATTCTAATATCATGGAATTGACCCGAGAATGAGGAAATGACACTGTAACTAAGTGAAACATGGGTACAGGTGGCTTGATGAAGTACTCCCATTTAATTCTTATTGCATCAATGGCAACTGTAAATAAGCATCCAGTGTAATGTGCTGAGATAGTCTATTGATCTCTTTGGTCAATATAGTATGAAAATTTCTAACAAAACATGAAATTACAATATTGGTAGAAAAGACATAATTTTCATGTTTTAATACCCAAAGGGGAAGCAAAGAAAAATGAAAGAATTTACTTGTTTATTTATAGAGGGTATTTAATTTTATTATATTTTGTTGGGGAAGGGGGAAACAACAGATGTGTATAGCTAAGAATTAATAAACTAACTATAACAATAACAATTCATATTTATAGAGTGCAGTAAGGTTTTACAAATCTCATTCTTCATAACAGCTGTGTAAGGTAGAGTGAAACTATACAGAGAAAAGGAGGTTTAAAAATGCGAGATAGATTATCCAAAATTATACAAGTATCAAAGTTGAGATTAAGATCCAAGTCTAGTACTATTTCAGCTACTGCAGAAATGTAACAGAAACTGAACATGTCACAAGTGACTAATGCAGGTATCTTGATAAATACATTATCCAGAATTCAACCAGCAATAATTTCAGCTATCCCGATCAGAGCCAAGAACTAGTTCTAAACACAGACAAACAAAAGGACTCAAAGCCATTCAATTAATGTAGTAAATTTCATTCACTAAAAGTTATGTGCTTTATTTAAAGGGTCTGACTCTACTAGTATTATTTTAAGAGCCATGTCTGATGTCTGTTTTCAGTGTGTGTGTGTGTGTAAGATTCTTCTGCATGATTGTGGATCTAATTTAGGAAGCTCTTCAACATTTCAGAGCTTGGTGAAATCATCACAATGTCATCTATAAACAGGCGCATCTGGAGAACCTCAACATATATAAAGAATTCCTCTTCCATATGGAATCCTGGATGGATTTTCTCTGTGATAATGGCAAGTGCCTTGGGTGAGCATATGTCTCCCTGATTTATGATTTACTTTATATTAATAATCAGAGAGTCATTGAGCTAAGCTATTTCAGCTATTATTTCTCTCAAGAAATTTTATACGATTTTGAAATATGCATTGGAGACACATTGTTGTAAGAGGATTTGAAAACAGCATTTTGCCCTACAAAATAAAAAGCTTTTTTAAAATATAATCAAACAATAAGGACAGTGGTATATGTGTTCTCTACAACATTTTAGTCAATTGTGTGGATGTGGTCAACTGTGGAATATTGTTCAGATAAAAAGCCTTCTTAATCTGCTGTCATATATTTATGAAGGAGGCTTTCATGGGTTGTATATAGTTTATTCTGAAAAGTAAATAAACAAACAAATGAATATAATGATGGGGAATAAGCATATGGATGTATATGTGTAGCTATCTCTATACAGATATTTTCATGAAATTTCTACAAAAACATAAAATTCATATATTAAGCCTATTATAACGACCCTAAGGATGAAAGAATTTTTTTAGAGGAAATATCTTTACAGAGAGTCATCTTTTGGCTTGGATCACTTTAGTAATACTGACTGCTTTTTTGTTATTATTGTTTTCATGTAATTTTATTATTTTTAAGCTTATTTCAATAACTTGTACCCTGTGTTTCTGCTTTTTTCTTTTAATCTGGTAGAATTGTTTTTCTCTGTACCTGAGAGGGTAATTCATATAGAAGCACAGACAAGAAGTCAAACTAACTGGCAGATTAGCATCATCTGATGATACTGCCATGGGAGGGAAGACAGGATATGCTGTGCCTCTTATCTGACATTCTTATTTTGAATGGAGACAGAAGTTATTTTACAGGATGATCTTATCCATACTTTGAGTTACCTGTCTTCCATAGGCTTTTTGCTTAAGACATCTGGAGAAAGAGGGAGACAGGAATATCCAAGATGAACAGAAACCACATGGAAAGATGTGGTCATCATGACTAGTGACTACAGAAACCATCATTCAGTACTATAAAAGTGGCACCCCTGAGAAGTAAACAGTGTCCTCAGAAATACTTTTGAGTTAAGATCACATGTTTTTCCAAGTAGGTAGCTTCACTTATAACAGGAAGGATGTAGTGCTACAAATATTGTAGCTGGGGAGATTTGAAATTAGTGATAAAGTCTTCTCCACTTTTCTTTAGATCCTTTAATCTGAAACAGAGCAGAAAGAGTATGTCTTCCCATTCTTTGCCTTGGCTACATTAGTGTACATGGATTGGAATAATTTCTCATGTATATTAATATGAGAGGGGAGGAGAAATTTGATGAAGTGAGATTATACACTTGTTTTGCATTTATTTCTGATTTATTATTTATCTTCATACCATAAATATAGTTAGGTATTGGAATGCATGGAAAGTAGTCTGTGAGAATAAAATAATGCATGGGATGAGGGACACTATAGATTATAACAACATTCCACTTCATCCACTATCTTCAGTCGGGACCTAGCCCAGGGGAGGGGAACCCGCAGCCTTCAGGCCACATGTGGCCCTCTCGGTCCTCAAATGTGGCCCTTTCACTGAATCCAAACTTCACAGAACATATCCCTTTAATAAAAGGGGAACATTTGGACTCAGTCAAAACACTGCACGCAAGGACCTAGAAGACTCCTGACCTAAGAAGTGGAGGGTTAATCAAAAGCCCTCCATGGAGTGATGGAGATATGGAGAAATCTAGTTATTTACAGAATGAGCACTTATGATGAATGATGATTCTGGAAATAGCCCTTGCCCCAACAGTAGAGAGTAACAGTTGATTGAAGCCTAGATTGCTAGCCCCAGGAGAGTGCCACCTGGTGAGTAATTCCGATATTACATGAAACTAACTAAACTACCCTGGTTGAATTGTTGTTAATAAACACATTGATATATTGTTTTCCTGTAGGCTTAAGGAAGGCAGCATTCAAGCCACATGACAGAAGAGTCTGACAATTCTGGGATCTCCCTGCATTTTCACTTTGTTTCATTTATGTAAGTGCTCCCTATACAAAGTCAGATTATTTTTCCCTCTTTCCCTTTATTAGGCAGTTTCATGGGTTGTTTTACATTCTACTCTTCATGTTTTCTCTGATGAGTTGTTTTGTGTCTTGTAGTGGTCAAAACATCATCTGATGGCCAACAATCTGAGCCTCTTGAGACTTAGCTAGGCTTGGCTTAATGTGGTAGACGCACAATCTGTGACATGGTCTGCATCTGAAGCCTTTCCAACTTAGCAAGATTTAAAGATGAACAATCAACCATTAAGTGGCTAATGTTTTTTACAGAACTCTGCTAGGTATTGGGGGTGGACTTGCACAAAATTTAAATAAGACATGATTCCTTCTTTGACAGGGCTTATATTCTAGTAGAAGTATCAGTTATTTTCATAAGTAGCTATGTTATGAAATACTACATAGTAAATGCATATAAAAGACACCAGTAAAGTGCTGCATTAGTTTTGATTGAGGGAGTTCATTACATACTTGAATGCATTAGACTTATTGGAGTTAACAGCATTTAAATTGAACTCTAAAGAATCAAAGAGTTCACAAGGTGGAATGGAGATTGTGTACATTAGATGTCAGAATTAAGTATGGCACTGACGTGGTGAGTCTCTAGGAGTAGAGGAACACCAGATTGACTAAGGAAGGATGAACAACACAGATCAGAAACAGAATGAGTCAAAGCTTCCGACATACTGTCAATCAATAGTCATATCATGTTGATGCTACACTTTCAGCCCAGGCCAAACAGAGACCCAATCTTGAAGGAAAAACAAACAGGCAAACAAAGAAACCAATAATCAGTAGGCAGTAGAATGTCTAAGAAGTATTCTGAGGGCAAGACTAGTATAACTATATCAGTGCCTAAGAAAAATATGAAAGTTAGCATGCAAAATTAGAATGGAGTGTGGGGAGAGTAGGGGTAGGAGACTGGTGCTGTTATCCAACTGGATACAGTGTGCAAGGACTGATTTTGATAGATTTAGCCCTTCTCAGCCCTTCAAGGACCCAAAACAATTCCAAAGGACTCATGATGGAAAGCACCATCCATGTCCAAAGAAAGAACTATGAACTTGGAATGCAGAGGAAAGCAGACTATTTTTGTTTTTTTGTTTTATTTTGTTTTGTCTTATTTTTTTCCTTTCTCCTTGTTTTTCCACTTCATTATAATTCTTCTATGAAGCAGGACTAATGTGTAAATTTGATAGGAATGTATGGATACACACTATATCAGATTGCATGTGGACTTAGACTTGGGGGTGGAGTAGGAAGTGAGGGGGAGAAAATTTAAAACGTATTGAATTGATGTTGAAATTTAAAAATAAATAAATTGAGGGGGGAAAAAAGAAAAATAAACAATTTTCTCAAGTCAGGACTTAAAACCCTGGAGCCAGAATAGGTCACTGGACGAAGTGCTTAGAATGGATATAATCAATAACAAAGAATTAGGGGCTGGTTCAAGAAAACATATATAACTCAAAGCTCGTTGGTGAGGTACTGTCTTCTCAATGATGGAGAACAATACCTGATCTAGCACGAAGGAACAAAATTGATGAAAGGGAAAAGAAGAAAGAGTCAGTTTCTCATACCATTCAGTTGCTGTAGGTTCTTTGGGGAAGATGCAATAGCAATCCCACTTCAGGTTGTTGAAGGGAGCAAAGGATTATGGAAAGGTAAACTCTGTTTCTGAAAGAGAAACTGACCATAGCAAATAAACAAACAAAACAAACAAAATCTTGAACTTTCCCTCTAAGTGAAAGAAGTTTGAACAACCTCATAATGGTTACAAGGCACACACAAATCAAATAAAAAAGTAATAAATGAGACAAAAAAAGTGGTCTCGGAATTTATCATCAAATGTGCGTACACACACACACACAAATACACACCTACACACACACAGAATGAAAAAATCCTCCAAAGTTTCTTACAGAAAGTTATTAGCATCCAAAGTCTATTGGATTAAATTGGATTAAATAGTAATAGCAATTACTAGTAGTTACTAGACTATTTACCATGCCTTAATGCCATCCATTACTAGTAACTACTAATAATTGCTACTCATTACTAATAGCTACTAGTAATAGTAATTTTTAAACCAATTAAAGTAATTTTAAACTAATTACTCTTAACTACTAGTACTAGTATTTTTTAAACCAGGATGTTTGTAGGTAACAATTCCTATTTAAACTCATTCCAGGACAGCAAAACTATAAACAAACCTGAAACAATGAGCCTTATACATTTGGAAGCTAGAATAAAAGTCGGAGGAGATTTGAGTTAAAAATGTGTACTCAAGTAGTCATTCAGATACAATGGACTACTCTTGAGGAAAAGGAAAATACTGTGAAATGTCTAGGACTTTTAGAAAAACTAACCAAAATCCACACTTTCTTGTAAAAGTAATAAGGGATGAGAAATTATATATATATGTATATATATATATATATATATATATAATATACATTATATATATTATATATATAATATATTCATAGGAATATAGTTTCTCATCCCTTATTATATATATATATATTATATTCCTATGAATATATATATATATATATTCCTAATCTCAATTTGACTCCCAATAAGTAACCAATTGTGATATACTTTACTGGGAGGCTGTAGTGGATTCATTTCTAATGTATCCTCCCCAACATTTTCCCAAGGGAGACATTAATTCTTGCCAGGAGAAGAAGCAGGAAGTTGGGGCTAGAGGCTGATCCTCTTCTCTCCTTTGAGAGAGAATATTCAGGAATAGAATTATATCTATCTGTTCCTTCACATAGCATTAGCTTAGGAAATATGGTTTAAGTTTCAAATTTAAATCCAAGTAATTTTCTTTTAATGTGGAAAAGACCTGTTGTTATTCAGTCATGTCTGACACTTCCTTGTCCTATGTGGAATTTTCTTGGCAAAAATACTAATTTGCCATTTCCTTCTCCAGATAATTTTGTAGATGAGGAAACTGAGACGAATAGGAGTAAGTGTCTTGCCCAAGGTCACATAGATAGTAAGTGCTTGAGGCCAGATTTGAACTCATAAAGATGACTCTTCCTGTCTTCAGGCCCACCACTCTATCCACTAAGCCACCTAGCTACCCTAGCTGACCTCAAGTTTTCAATGCAACACTTGACTATTAAATTCCAGGTGTGCAATGAACAGCTCTTTTCCTTCTGCCACATTCATCAAGAGTTTGAATGGTAGTAAGGGAAAAAAAAGACAACTATTTTTCTAAGTAGTATGACATAGTGGTTAGGACACTGGATCTGAAATAAAAAAGACCTAAGTTCAAATTTTGCCTAAGCCATTAACTGACTAACAAGGTGACTAACAAAGCAAATTATTTTACCTATGTCTCAGAAAGGTGCCTCTGTGCCTTTTCTTACATTTAACATGAGGCAGTTGGTTTCAATGGCCTCTAAAGTTTCTTTCAGTTATAAATCTGTGAATTATTTGATCCTACTGACAGGTCATCATGATGTGATCTAGATATGCTAGCAACCCCGAAATACAAAGGTACCAGGCTGCCTGGAAAGAATTCTACCACTCAAATCTTCTTTTAGTTGGAGTATTGAGATTTTATTATAAAACAAACTGGGCTGGTCAGATTCTAAGAAGTTGCACAATGTAATGGGGTAAGATCGGTACTTTTTTACAGAAAAAGACTGAGAAAATTTGGACAGCATGAAGACATGGTAAACAGTCTAGAGATGTCCAGGGGTAACAGAGAAGGGGTCTGGATGGAATTAAGGAGTGTCAAGTAAGACAATTAGGTGATCAAGGTGGGCTGAGGTGGGCCAGATGCCTTGGGAGGATGCACTAGTGATCTGGGCTACTGAAATGTATGGGAAAATTCAGGGACTTGTTGCTTTCAAAAACTTAGTCTTTTCCTTTTAGGGGTTCAGATTCCATCATCCCATCATTCACTACTGGTGCTTGTACCAAAGGTACAAGGCTGTAGCTGAGTATCTGGAACCCAAAAATTGTCTATTGCATTCATTATCTCTTAGGAGGATACACACACACACACACACACACACACACACACACACAAACACACATACACACATACGCATATATGTGTATATATATATACATACATATATATGTATGTATGTATATATATATATATATATATACATACATACATATATATGTATATATATACATACATAAAGACAAAGAGGAGTTAAGAAGGCAGATGCTACCTAAACTAGAAAAGTCAAAATAAAAGAGCTGCTAATCATAGAAGATGAGAGCATAGTAAAAGAAGGTAACTCATGATTGACATATGACAACCCAACTCATTTTTCTTCTCCCTGAGTCATTAAACTTCCCCAAGGGTTGCTTATATTACCTAGGATTAACCTAGGGCATGAAATTTAGGACTGGTAGGGACTTTTTTCCCATGTAGACCTGGGACCTAGGTTAAGTGAGCAACTGTAAAGAATGAACATTAAGAAAAAGTGAACTGAGATGGAGTATTGGCAAGAAACAAGTAGGTGCCTCGGCTAATTAAATATAGCTGAGGGCAGAGCAAGATTATGACTTACTCTACAAAAGTATTACAGAGAAATATGAACAAAAGATAAGTAGAAAATTCATCAGGATTCTTCATTAGAGCTTGGCATATTTCTTCATAGACCAAGAAAGAGCAAATTATGTTCAATTCAGCAAGCATTTATTATGCTATTATTGTGTTCAGAACAATGGATTAGGCCAAAAGAGATACAAAATTTAGCTAATGTATAGTCCCTTCTTTCAAGAAGTTTACAAGTTACTGGAATATTAAATAATATAAGATACATTCTTTAAGGAGTTGCAAAATATCCTGTGAGATCTAAAAGGTGAAATTCTACTGATGGATGGAAAGATCAGGAAAGGTTTTGATAAATGAAGTAACAAATTAATAGGCCTTAAAAAAATAGGGAAGAACTTAATATAGGAAGAGGGTGAAAAAAAGCATGTTTCAGGCATAAAAAATAGTACATGTAAAACCATGCAGTTGGGGATTTACAAGGTATGTACATGGGTAGCAGGAAGCGTGGCTTCAGAAAGGGCCAAAGAACAGTCGATATAGTGTTTGCTGCCCAACAACTCCAGGAGAAATGCCAGGAGCAGAACGGAGATCTGTACATGACGTTTATAAATCTGACCAAAGCCTATAACACTGTTAGTCATGAGGGCTTAGGAAAATTATGTCCAAGTCTGTTTGCTCAAAGAAATTCATCAGCATTGTGCATCAATTTCAAGATGGCATGTTTGCTCGGGTTCTGGATAGTAGACAATGCTCTCTTGCCTTCCTAGTCACCAATGGAGTGAAACAGGGCTGTGCTTTTTATCATGATGATTTCAGCCATGTTGTCAAATGCTTTCAGTGAGGATGAACAAGGCATCAAGTTCAACTATCATTCTTATGGTAAGTTCCTCAATTTGAAAAGGCTACAAGCCAAGACCAAAGTGCAGGGAGTGTTGGTGTATGATTTTCTGTTTGTAGATGAATCTGCACTCAATGCAGCCTCTGAAGCTGAGAAGCAACAAAGTATGGATCACTTATCTGCTGCCTGTGCTAATTTTGACTTAATAATCAACACCAAGAAAATACAGGTGCTCAATCAGCCACCACCACACCATCCATACATGGAACTATCAGTTACAACAAATGGAGTTTTGAATGCTGTAGATAAGTTCATTCACCTTGGTAGTGTACTTTCCAGGGATGTACACATTGACAATTAGGTTGACACATGCATGGTCAGAGCTATCTCAGTGTTTGGGAGGCTATGAAGAAAAGTTTGGGAGAGAAGAGGACTGACTATCAAACTGAAGGTTTACAGAGCTATTGTACTGACCTCATTGCTGTATGCCTGTGAAACATGAACAGTCTGCCAGAGCCATGCAAGGAAACTGAATTGCTTCCATTTGAACTGTCTTAGGAAAATTCTGAAGATCACCTGGTAGGATAAGTTAACAGACACTGAGGTCCTTGCTCAAACTAAACTGCCAAACATTCAAACTATGCCTGACAGAGGGGAACTCTGACTATTCCAATGCAAAATACACGCAAGCCAAAAAGAATACTTTATAGAGAACTCACATGGGGCAGATAGTCACATGGTGGTTAGAAGAAGTGATACAAGTACACTCTCAAGGTGTTTTTCAAGAACTTTGGATTTGATTGTGAACCAAGGGAGACACTGACACAGGACCGCTCAACATGGTGGGCCCATGTTACAGAAGGTTCTGTGCTCTATAAGCAAAGCAGAATTGAAACAGTACAAAGGAAATGCAGGATGTGCAAATTTGGAGTATCCACCCCAAATGTTCACATGGACTATCTGTGCCCAGTCTGTGGTAGAACATTCCAAGTTCATATTGGTCTGATCAGCCACAGTCAGACACATTGAAACTTCATTTTATCATGATGATGTCATTTTGGTCCTCTTTGAGAATGAAGGACAACAACCAACCAATATGGGCAGCTAGTCATCCAAATTAGGTACATTAAGAAAAAAATACTGAAGAAGCTCGGAAGAACAAAACAAACCAAAAAAATGCCCATGGATTTGGTGGGGGGGAGGGAGGGGACTAACAAAAAAGTCCACAATTTCTTACAAAAAATAACAAATCAGAAATCATGTTCCTATGAAGAGAGCTCTTTTCCACTACATAAAAAAGAGTCGTATGATATAAAATAAGAAAGATACGGAGGAATTTGAATGCAAAGGAGGTTGATTATTATTCATTTGACAATAGAGAACCAATGAAAATATTTGGTCTGAGTAAAAACATGACCAAATGTATGAATAAAGATTATTCTGACCACAGGTTAAAAGATGTATGGGAGAGTTTAGAGGCTGCTCCAATAGTCCAGAAAAATTTTATTGACAATTTCAGCCCCATTGATGATGGTGACAACGGAGAGGAAAGTTAATATGAAAACTGTTGAAATCAGTCAATTTTTTTAGTGATCACCTAGTGTATCACCTAAAACCTTAGGATACAAAGAGGAAAAAAAAAGAATTCAATTCACTAAGCTTGTATTAAACACCTACTATGTGCAAAACACTGCTTTATATGCAGATAATATTAAAACAAGGATAAAAACTACCTTGTTTTCAAGGAATTTATATTCTACTATAGAAGTTACATCATGTACATAAATAAGCAATTACAAAGCAATGTCAGGAAACAGCAGCATTCATGCCTGAGGTTGGGGATAGGGGAGAGTAGTTTTGTTTTTGTTTTTCCAGTAACCTTGGAAGGTTAGATACGAAAGATGAGGGAGAGGGAAGAGTCAAGGATCATACCAAGATTAAAACTATGGAAGGTTGAATCAATGACATAATCACTTCTGAGGGACCATATCAGTTCAGTAGCGCCAATAGTTTGGTTTGATTCAGCTAAATTTCAGTACTACCCAAACACGAGTCTGTGTGAGACATGTGAACTGTCACCATTTTTTTAACCTTCTGAATTTTTTACTCTGGGGCAGCACAATGGATAAAGCACTGGCCCTAAAGTCAAGAAGACTCATTTTCCTGAGTTCAAATGTGACCTCAGACATGTACTTTCTTTGTTACCCTGGGCAAGTCACTTAACCCTGTTTGCCTCAGTTTCCTCATCCATAAAGCTGAAGCTGGAGAGGGAAATGGCAAGTCATTTCATTATTTCTGCCAAGAATACCCTGTATGAAGTCACAAAGAGTCAGACATGGTTAGAATGACTAAAGAACAACTTTTAGTTCTGAGAGCAAATACTTAAGCTTTATCTGTGATGAAGAATATCACATGCAGAAGTTAGCAAGGCCCTGCATATGCCTGAGAAACTACCAATGACCTTCAGCCATTGCTTCCAAGGCAAAGGATTTCCCAGAGACTCAGCTGAGACATCTCAGTGCCACTCTTTAGAGGTTTAGGAATGTTAAGTCCAAATAACCCTCTTCTATAAATGATAATGATGAGAGCGGTGACGGTTATGATAATACTTCATATTTGTGTAGGTTTATTCATTTTAAATCTCTTCCGTACACATTATCTCAGTCAGTCTTCATAACAAACCTCTAAGGTAGGTAGGGCATGATTATTAACCCCATTTGGCATATAAGAATAATTGAGATTTATACAGTACTTTTTAACATTTGCGAAGTGTTGCACATACATCATCTCATCTGAGCCTTAAAATAATCATGGAAGGAAAATACTCCTCATAAGGTTATGCTTATTTTACAGAGGAAGAGATTAAAGTTCACTGATAAAACAACTTGCCCATGGATAGAAAGCTAGCAAGTGCAAAAGGCAAGGGTTGAATTCGAGTCTTCCTGATGCCAAGGAAAGCATTTTATCCACTATATGGGGGTGCTACATGAGGGAGTTTAGGTTCAGACTAAGTAACTTGCCTAAGGCCAACACAGAACATTACTAAGTAAGGAAATATAGATCTTATAACTGCCGACCAGCTGGCAGACAGATGAGAGAATCAGGCCAAGTATAATAATGGAGGGTGTTTTCTTTGGGGCACGTGGACCTGAGATCCAGAAACAAGAAAGCAGGAAGAGAGCACATGCTTTTAGGTTAAAATCAATTGAGTTATATAGATGGATTAGGTAAGGAAGCAGAGATGAGTTGGAAAGAAGACTCTTATGCCAAACACATATTAAAGATAGTTAATTTCTTAGAATAGCAGAAACTCAAAGAGCACATTTCACCTTTACATGCTTGTATTTCTCTAGATCATCTAAGAGGAGACAGTGAGAAGCGTTTAAGTGCTTTAAAAGATAGTAAGGAAATTGAAAAGACAGAAAGGAGGTAAAGGATGTTTTTTAAATAGTACATTTTAAGTACTTTCCTTTTGAAAGTGTCTGAGAGAATTACTCTGTATGTGCGACCAAATGTGCACATTCTCTTGGCATCAATTCCATTCTATAACCTCAGCAGCCAATGGGGGAGGATGGGAAGGCATTAGGCTTCTATTTTGAACCTATGAATAAAAGCTTCAGAGACTTGAGAACCCAGAGTAATGAAAAAGACCCAAATCACAATTTAAGAGGAAAAGGGAAAGAAAGGAGAGGGAGTATTACAAATGTAGAATTATGAGTTTTCCTTTCTGTATCTCTAACAACCAAGTATGCATCTGAGTTGCCTGTTGCTATGTTGGCTGCTTCAGGATACAAAATTTGGTTGGAAAAAAGAAATGTGGAAGCTGATATCAGGATACCTGAAAAGTGACTTGAAAAAAGTATCTTTACCTTGTGAACCAAAAGAGTGACCTGCAAAAGTGAGGCAGATACACAACGATGCCACAATGCTTAGAGGTGGATTTATTGGATTATTGCCACAGCTGAAAGGAGAATGAAAAGAAACTGTGAACACCACCTATAAGACACGATAGCAGAAGGGACACTACTAACTCCTGTTAACTGGCTTAATATAACATGCTACAACCTAGTTAAACAAAAGAGGAATGAAGGATGGAAGGAAAGAAAGAATGAAGAAAGGGAGAAAAAAGGGAGGAAGGAGGGAAGGAAAGATAGAAGGAAAAAAGGAAGGAAGGAAGGAAGGAAAGAAAAAAGGAAGAAAAGAAAGAAGGAAGAAAAGGGAAATAGGAAGGAAAAAAAGAAAGAAAAAAGAATGAAAGAAGGAAGTATTGAAGAGAAGATGGAAGGAAGGCAGGAAAGGAAGAAAAAAGGAAAGAAGGAAGAAAGAAGGGAAGGAAATATGGAAGGAGGGAAGAGAAAGCAAGTGAGAACGGAAGATGTATAAGTCTACAAGCCTAAAACAATGCAGCTATTAAAATTTAAGGTTAGAAGCTTAGAAGCAAGCTTAGAGACAACTCATTTTAAAATAAAGAAACTAGTAGACATTTTCCTTCCTTTTTTTCTTGTGATCTACCCCATATACTCATAGAAGCAAGTTAAGAGAATTAGAATTCTTTCTTTTAGATATATGCATATAGATATATGCATATATTTACAAATATATTGATGCAAAAATAATCCATTTCCTACTAAATCTCTTCCCTCTGCCTCTGTCAATTCCAGAGAGCCATTGCTTTAAAAAAAAAAAGAGTAAAAAAAATGGGTAATATAAAACTTTGCATGGTTCTACTTCATTCTTTTGTTCAAGAAACCATGATTTTTTTTCTATATCCACTATAACAAGTTCAAATCCATCAGTCTGTATTTCTGAATGATGTAGAAGAATGAACTTTAGAATGGGCATCAGCGAATTGTATTCTGTTCAGGTCTTTGCCACCAAATAATTGTATGTGTTTGTGCAAATCACTGAACCTGTCTAGGCCTCATTCTCCTCATTTGTAAATCAAAAGATTGGGGAAGGGTTAACCTAGACCTTTAATGTTCCATCCAGTTTTAACATTCTATAAGGGAGGAATTTTATAAGGCCACATGCGACCTTCTAGGTCCTCAGGTGTAACCCTTTGCATCCAAACTTCGCAGAACAAATCCTCTTAATATTTGTTCTGTAAAACCTGAACTCAGTCAAAAGTCACATATGTCCTTAAGGCGACAGGTTTCCCACCCTTGATCTAGAAGATGTGAAATTTCCTTCCATTGCTAAGATTCTACAAATCAATAAATTTCTTATTCTAGGATTTAATAACCTCTTTCATCTCATGGCCATGTACATAGATACTATGACTTTAACAGCCCAGTCTTCTTAGGATGAATGGTTCCAATGAAGAAATCTATCAATCAATGAGCATTTTTAAACATCTACTATTTACTAGAAACTGTATGAGAACCTAAAGCTAAAAGTCATATAATATGTTCCTCAAGGACTTTACATTTCTAAGAATACATATTTTGTATATATATTTTATCTGCCCAAAACATTCCTTCATGAGAGGAACATACATTCTCTAGGAAGAAATAACACAGAGCAATATAAGAAATGAGTTTGGAGTTTTCAGTATCCTTGGAAAGCGCAACCTTCCAGGGCATTTTCCAGATAGGTCATCTCTCCTAGAAGTGCTTCAAGAAGATTCAAAAACCACAATTGTAGTTTGGAATTGCATTCTCTGACAATGACTTTTGGGTATTAGTGACTCCTTGCTGTGGCTCTTTTTATTCATAAATTATTCCGTGGAATTGGTTTCCTGAGAATAATTTATACACAAGAAGCTCAGTCCACAACACCACACCTAGCACATCCTCAGGATGTGGTCCCCATTCTTGCTGTACAAGTTACTGAGTTATTTCGGAAGAATATGTTGATTTGTGGAAGGATATCTTCTTAGTTCAGGATGTCCCTATCATGTACATTAAGTATGTCACAACCTCTTTGTGCCTCACCTTCTTGTTATGAAAATGGAGAACACCTATATTTGTCACAGTTCACCTTCCAAGGTTATTTAACATACATGAATGTGAGGTGATAAGTTTTTTTTCTTTTTTTCTTCTTTCAGGGAATTTCTTTTGACCAATTCCCTAACTCTATAGAAGATGCTACTTTTCTTCCTTTTTGAAAAGAAATTGTTTTTATATAATAGAGAAGGATAGTCCAGTCTCAGCTGCTTTAATGGAAATTCATTTTAGAGTACAGTTTCTCTCCTTTGGAGTATAAAGGTACTAATTTCATCAGGAGATGGTCTCACATTACCTACTATCAGGACTTTGCATCCTCGGCCTTCTGGAAGTAGATAGTTTGGCAAGAAAAATCTTCATTCCTTCTCCAGATTCTCTCTACAGGACTATTTACTTATTAAGTAGACATCTAAAAAGCACTGGTATACTGATGATCCTTCATATTGATCATTCATATGGAAGATGACTGAAAAACATAAAATAAAATCAAATCCAGCCAAAAATCAAGATATATTCCCAAAACTTTTGGTTAAATCATCTAACGTTCCTTCTGACCTCCATTCAATTGTTTCTGCCATTTGTTAGAGAACAAATAACTAGCACCAACCATGGAAGAGCTTTCTTGAAACATTCCCCTGAGCAGAAAGTTTATATCCAGAATATTCTAAATATCCATTGGGGTCAACATAGTGTTGTATTCAACAAAATGATCTGGGCAATTTCTTATTTTGAGGAATGGCATAGCTTATAGTGTTAAAGAGTATAGAGTTGTTGTATATGGTCATATTCATCACATAAACCAGTTAGATTTTCTCATTCCTTTTCAGGAAGAGGCATCAGTTTATGTCACATCAGAAATGGAGTTAAATTCGTTGGATCATGGATCTAAATCTGTAAAGGAATTCAAAGGCCATCTTGTCCAACACCCTCATTTTATAGATTAAGAAACTGAACTAAGTAGATTAAATGTCTTGACCAAGATAAAGAATCATCATTTGAATGCAGAATTTTCTGACTCCAGATATTGGCTTTCTTTCCCCCTGTTCATTGCCAATCCGAATGAATTATTCAAATGTGTCGTAGCTGGTTAGATCCAGCAGTAATGCTGACAGATCAATAGGTCAACCGAAAATGTCCTTCTGGGCAGTGGTCTTACCTGACTTAGAGAATAGAGTAGCTGAAAGAACCCAGATTTCAGAGTAACAACACGTGGTCTTGAATCCTGGTTCAGAAGTAGAAAGAGAAGAAGCTTTAGGGGAAAAAAGATAAAGTATTTTGTATTTAACATGTTGATCTTGAGATGTCCATCAAGTTAGGGATGACCAATAGGCAACTAAATATGCAATTAGTTTAGAACAGACACTGGATCTGTATGGAGAGACAGACAGATAGATAGATAGGGAGACAGATAATCGGGGATCCATTTGAATACAAGTGACCATTTAACCCATAGATATTGATTAAATCACTAAAATCAAGAGAGAACATGTATAAAAGGGAAAAGAGAAAACCTAGGTAAGATCCCTGTCATATATACACACATTGGAAGTAGGATAAAGATAATGCCTTTAAAAAGGAGACAGGAGCAGCCACAGATGTAAGAAGAGAAGAAGTAAGAAGTTTTATAAAAATTCAGGGAAGAGAGTATGTCTAGGAGGAGAAAACTGTCAAAAAGTTCAAAAATAAGGTCTGAGAAAGGGACATCATACCAATTACATGATCATTGGTAACTCTGGAAAAAGTAATTTCAGTTCAGTGATGAGGTTAGAAGCCAGATTGTTAGTAATTAGGAAAGTTATCAGAGGTGAGAATATGGTGGCAAAAAGAATATACATTTTTCTCCCTTGAAATTCTGACTAGGCATGAAAAGGATAAGATACAGGACACTAGCTTGAGACAATGGTAGACTTATATCAAAACTTTGTAAGAATGGGCAAGACAGTGATGATGATATGGCTGTTAAATTTAATTTAAACAAATATCTGTCCAATGAAGCTTCTTCCGTGTGCTGAACTCAGTTGCAAACAATATTGCCAATATGATCAGTTTGCTCAAAGCCTTTAATGTGGCAAATATAAGGGGTTAAGTTGACCAGCAGTAATCTGCATTGAGCAATTTTGCTATTGAATTAGGAGTACCTAGTATTACAGTGAGATTGCAAAGGAGCAATGAAATGCAGTACTACCTACCTAATGAAATGGCAGAACCATTACCTGGGGTTAGAGTGGGGTGGGGAGAGATAGTGAAAGAAGCACAAGTACAGGTTGACTTCTCTGTGGGAACACTGAGTGGAAGAGTAAATAGAAAGAGAGATAAATGCTGGAAGGCTTTCAGGAGGAAGTGCTACGGGGATCCAAGTTCTGAAAGAAATAAGGGATATAGACCAGTTGGGTTGGGTAAGGTATGGGTTGTGCTACCAAATGGAAGAAATGACACACGAGAAATGATACCCTTGAGGTGTGTGGAGGAAAAGAGGAAGAAAATCAGTTTTCATGAGTCTTTATGTCTAATATGAATATATGTGTATTGAGAAACGTGCAGGTTAATATAGCTCATACAGATATACCAAAATATGATGTTGAATAAAAGGAATATCGATTTAGAACTGGAGGGCATCTTAGTCTTCAGTCCTATTGTTTAACAGGAATGGAAAATGAGGACCAGAAAGACTATATTACTTACCCAAAGTCACATAGTGATAATCAAAGGAAGCAGAAATGAAATTTTGATCCTCTGAGTCCAGTCAGTGTTCTTTTCACCATTTCATGTGGATGGTGTATCTTATAGGTTATTACTTAGAGTCTGTGATAAAGCAGGTAACTGCAAACTAAAAGCCCTAAATGTTTTCTCTCCATGATCAACACAAGATCCAGTTGCATTCTAAATAACTCATTTATTTTTGTTTGCTTTGTTTTGTTTTTATCACAGAATTGCAACTTTTTCACTGGTGACCTGTCTCCTATGCAAATGAGCAGAAATTTGGTTGAAAATAAGGATGCAGTGATAGGTTGAGAATTCCATTAGAAGAAATAACTGCTGGGTATAGCACAGGAGTCCACATGATAGGCTTCCCCCTGCCTTGTCACCTAGTCAGGGAAATAAATTTACATATAGATTTATAACAAATTGCATGGCTTTGTTTGTGTTTCTGTGTTTCATTACTTAATAACACATTTCTATGATCACCTCAGCCTATCTCATCTCAGAGTTTTTATGTGTCCCCATGAAATACTTGCTCTATTCCAAGACCAGCAAAGCAGCTGTTGGTAGCTTTCAGTGCTGCTCAAACAAGGCACCAGAGCGCTCTATAATTTCATAAAAAGCCAAGCAGAGGAGGGAGGGAAGAGCCCTGAGACATACCTAGTAGAAAGGGTTTCTTTCTTTTATTCCTTTGTTCCTTCCTTCCTTCTTTCCTTCCTTCCTTCTTCCTTTCTTTTTTCCTTCTCTTCTTACTTTCGTTAGAAAAATGAGAAGCATTACTTTGTCATCTGCATATCTATCCTTCCTCTTATTGCTCCCCATTCCAACCCCCTGTTGAGAGCTGAGAAAATAAAGACTTCCTTCCCTGATCTGTTTCTTAAACATCTTCTTGAGAATGTCCACATTGATGTCAGCACTTTTCCAACATCCTAATGATGTTTTGCGAGGACTATGGCATCTATATGGCTTGTTACCAGCCTAATGAAAAGTTGCTTTAGGTGTCAAAATAAATCTAAGAATGTTCTACACTTTAGCTGACTGTAATATATCATCATGGCCTGCTTAAGTAGTATAAACTGCAACGTGATAAAGCGGCTAAGTTCAAACTGAGAACCAAGAGCTTTCATAATAGGCATTCAATGGAAGGATCTTCATCTCAAGCAGCAACCAAGATTTCACTTACTAAAGGATATGGGCCGTATTTTTTTAGAGTTCCTGGCTAACTGAGCTGTTCTCAGCACTGTTTACCAGGGAATGTGATTGATGATAGATTCTTCCCCAGATTTCTTTGTGGGGTGAAATAATATTAAAAAAGATTCAGTCTTTCCGATCCTAAATGCCTTCTGTTTTAGAAGCTGGGTGTTAATTTAGATGTTTGAGCTCATTGACCATCACAAATTACTGAGAGCTACTGTCCTTTTTGTTGCCTATTCCGGCAACAAATTTTAAGCATAAGAATAAAGCAGAACCAGAATGAATGGGTGGTGATGGAGATGTGCCAATCACCATCACCAAACAGGGAAAGGTGGTCATGTTGACATAGACAAACTGATCCAGATGCCTCTTCTTCCACTGGCCTTTATCTTTTAACTGATTGGTTAGTGGTTTTAGCGCCAGTCAAACTACAAGCAAATGAGATATAATAACTACATGTGTTATTAAACTGGTATTTTCTTGAGACTGCTTTGGTCAGTGCTTTCTATTCTGGAGGTTCTGAAGAAGATAGAAGGAGATTTGTGTGATGTGAATTGAGAAACAGGATGAAATCAAACATTCAGGATGAAAGATGCCATCTAAGGTTATGAACCTTACTAGTAGAACACATCATTTCTTACTGCACCTTGCCCTTTCCTTTTCTTTCTTCATTTTTTTTGTACCTTTGTTCATGGTATTCCTTCACCTTGAATATTCTCCCACTCCCTTTACTAAAATTCTATTCATCATTCAAGGTCAAGAATAAATGTCTTTACTGCTTGATCACCTAACTGAAAATATTCACTCCCATCTATGAACTCCTGAAGCATTTTTGGTGTACCACTGTTAAACCTGTTATGTTATGTCCCTCCTCATTGTAGCTTTTCTTGAGAATGAATGATTGACTGTGACACCCAGCAGATTGTAAATTCCTAGATGAAAGAGACAATAGTATACTAACTCTGTCCCTTCCTTACCACTGAGCACTTATGGCTATGTATTTGGTAGACACTTAATAAGGCATTGATGGAAGGAGATACAAACCCGATAGAGACAGTTTTTTGTAAATTGAGGCCTAAATAGAGAATTTCAATTTAGTTCAGCATAGTAAGCATTTATTTATCAAGTCTACTAAATGCCAGGTATTGTGAAATTTAGGAACATTTTTCCTCCATTTTTCTTCTGTTTTTTTCCTCATTGGTCTTAATTAGGGAAAAAAAGTGTGTCACAGTCTAGAGCAGGGTTTCTTAAACTTTTTTCTACTAGAGACCTTTTTTGTGTGTTTCCACAGAGTTTACTGGCACTGTGTAGTCTGAGGGTATGCATAGTGTAAAGTGCACATGCTTCCTGTTCAGAACCAAGGCTGCATTGAAGTTGCCGATGCAACACAGGCAAGCACTGCCAAAAACACCTCAGATTCACTACACTTTTGATTTTTAATTAATTTTTGGTCATTGCACATTCAGAAACCTTTTACTTTTGCCAAATTTTTCATAACCCCATATGGAGACTCAACCTGCAGTTTAAGAAGGGAAGGAGGGTGGGATAATGGTAGAATTGGGTGACATTCATTTATATAGCTGCAATATGCCTTTTAATAATTGTAGCATAGGAACACAAGTGACCCAGTTGAAATCTATCTACAGGCAGCCGATTTTCACCCTCCCTTGCCTCCCACCTACTTAAAAATTAAATAAACCAATAATAATAACACATTCTCCTTCACAACAAAGTTATGCTCTTCCTATTGTTTCCTCACCCCTTACCTTAAAGGGCATTCTCAAGTACTGCTGTGTCAGTCAAGCAAAGTCTTTCTCATCTTCTTTCCTCTCCCTGACTTTCTCAATCTATTCATGTCACTATGCCCCCTCATCTTTTCCCTGACTTTCTGGATGAATCATTTGACTGAGAACAAATAGCAAGATTCCCTCCTCATTCGCAGTGACCCACCAGGACCTCCCCCATAGAACCTCCCATGAGGTTCAACCATTTGATCTGCTCATTTTTTGTAGAAGAATTTTAGGTGCTGAGGTGTTAAACATTACATAAATAAGTCATGGGATGAAGAAACTTCTATGCATAATTCAGCTCCATTAGACACATAGATCAGCTACATTGGAGGCAATGAACATGCAATAGATGGGAGATGGCTTCAGGACTGCTAAACTGCAGGGCCGAGAGAGTTACTACTGTAACAACTAGGATGAATTACTACGACCAGCCGAGATATAATAACGGTATGAATTATTGAATTGGCATCTTCCTGAGACAGCTTTGGTCACAGCCTTGCTATGTTCTGGAGATGATAGAAGGAGATTTGTGTGATGTAAATTTATAATCAAAGGGTGTTCAGGATGAAAGATGACCTCCAAGGTTATGAACCTTACTAGGAGACCGCATCATTACATGAAAAGGGGACTATAAAATAAGAAGCATTATTCAGTTAGTAGGAAGCCAAAGAAAGTCTAATCTCTTAGAAATTTAACTCCCAGAAAGTTGTAGATAGCCAGAGATGGGATGTAAGTTACCAAGATAATCATGGCTTGGTGAACAAATCACAGCTAAGGTGAACAAAGAAGGTCTGGGCAATATCAGCTTAAACATCTTTGCTGGAATCATGCTACAGAATGGATTACCAGTTAATTAAAAGATTTGGGCTCTGAATAGCACAGAGACCTTAGGCTCTAGGCACACACATACACACACGCACGGACGCATGGACACACACACACACACACATACACACACACCTGCAATTATTCTTGATAATGTGGTCACCATCTCGGAAACAGTATTTGTTATAGGGTGTATTGATTTTATTATAACTAGATCAAGAGGAGACTATTACTTTGGAAAGAGATCTCAATTTTATTTTTTGGCTTCCAAACCTGCTGAGCAGAAGTCTCTCTTGCCTTTTTACCCCTACCCCTACTCCCACCCTCCCAGTCTTTCTCGATCCATAAGACTAGAAACACCCACAGTGAGGAAGTCTTTGTTTCTGTTTCCTGTCATTCTGGGTGATGTAGATAGATCTGGGAGGCAGCATCTCTTCCCCGAAAACAAAGTATCCTTTAAAAAGGGCTGTTAAACTGCTCTCTCTTGTTTGATTATTCTGTCCTCAGTAAAGTCCTTTATTTTTTACTACTAAATGGTCATTTTTATGGATGACATTTTTTTTGTTCCAAAGCTGCTTGAAGAAACAATAGGTCAAAAGCAGCAATCCAGAAACTTGCAAACAGGGAATCAGTAGAAAATGACCCCAGATAATAGACCATGGTCAGTGCCATTCATGGCAGTAAATGGTTTCAGATATTCATGGAGAAAATGTAGGAAAATCTCTTGTGGACATGTTTTTAATTTAATGTAATGCAATAGCAATCCATAGATTTATACCATACAATAAGACATTTTTATGTCTTTACATAATTTCAAATTACATATGAAAAATACAGTAACTCAAATTAATGCATTTCCAACATATGATCAATTACATTGCATTTCCTGGCCATTAAAATCGAATTTTATAGCATCAATAACAAATGTAATAAAATTTATTTCCTTATCAGGTCTCTATTTTTCTTTAAAGAAAAAGCAATAACTTAAAATTATAATCTTCAAAGTTGCTTTCTTTTTCAAATGGTTTAATTGTTCTTATATTGTATAATAAAGACAAAAGACAGTATTGACAAAATTAATTCCAAAAAATGCTCATTTTCTTCTAAATCGTGATACTTCAGAGACAATTGAAAAATAGCATTAATAAAAAGAATTACTATTAGTTACAAAATGTCTGAATCAATAAAATATAACCCATTTGCTTTATTTGAACATACAGATGTTGACAAGATGATAGTTAAATGATTACTCTTTTAGTTTTGAATAATGGATTATTTTCCAATATTTTATTTACTGAAAACAGAAATAATTTACCACTTGTGTTAAAAAAATAAAAATGAAAAGGCCCATGGCTTATGTGATCTATATTCCTTTTCACAAAACCACAGTTCTTCCTTTTACAGTCACTACACAAAAGCTTTTATTTTAAAAACTTTTCTTTCCTTCTGGAAGGATGACTAGTAAGAAAAGGAAATTTCTTAAATACATGGGGGAGATCAGCATATGGGATGACTCAGAATTTGAAACAATTTTTGCCCTTTGAGAAGGTGAGTGCCACATATCTATTTCAGCAACATCCCTAATTTTGTAGTTCTTTTGTTCTGGTTCTTTCAATACTACTACTCCCTTTCACTTCCATTAAGTTCTAGTTCATAAAGATGGTTATGCTATCCGTTGAGAAATAAGTTTGGAAAATAGAACATACCCTTAGAGATATTTCTGTCTCAATTAGGTAGAGAACAGAATGCATAGAATAGTTTTGGTAATGATTGGCTTCCCCTCTACTCTATCCCATTTACATTTTTATATATTAAAATATATTGTTTAGCAAAAAAAAAAAAGACTACCTAGGAAGCTACTGAAAAGTCATAGTTTTACATGCGTGCTTTAGTAATATTAACTATTATCATAGAATAATAGGCCTAGAGTTAGAAGGGACCTCAGTAGCAGTCAAGTTCAACCTCCTCCATTTTCACATAAGAAAAATGAGGCCTGTGGTAGTAATCTTCACTGGCAGCATTTGAGCTTAGGACCTTTGCTTTGGTGTCACTGTATTTTCTGTTGTATGACACTGCTTCACTAGCACCACCAAAAAGTTTATTTAATCCTCACTATGTGCGTAACATTACACTAAACACAAGGGATACAGCAACAATGGCTCCTCGACGTTATTTGCAAATACTGCATTTTCCTCTTTGCAAAGAGTACGGTGTTTGTAAATCTCTTGCTTGTGTCCCGTTTGAGCTTCCTAATAGCAAAGGTAATGACGAAGACAGTAATGAACATGATAATCATATTGATTGCTATATGACTTCCAGTTTCTGAGATTTCAATAGTATGTTTTCTACTTCCACCTCTCTCAATACCTTCTGTGCCTTCAGGATGTTTCTGAATTGCTATGGAGGGAACTGGGGAGCGAAAATAAAACAAACAAAAGCCAGCATTATCTGGTGACTATCCTTCCCAGTAATGAGACTTTCTGAACCTAATTAGTCTGGTCCTGGGATCTCAAAAATATGTTATGTCCCAGTTTCATGTCACAATATCTTTTCAAACTTTCAAGGTTCTGCCAGAACTGATACTCCTCCAACATAAACTTCAATAATCCTATGTTTTGTCCTTCCATAATGAGATATCAGGACAGTACATTGGTAGGAAATAATCATGTACATTTACATTTGCATCAGCTTTGAAGTTGTCAAAGTGCTTTCCTGACAACTGCATGTCAAAAATAGTTATGATCACCCCCCCCTCCAATCTAAGGATTGTCTATAATTTTTTTATACTTCTCTGTTTGAGCTTCTTCAGTGCACTTGTAGTATAGTTACTTATGTATTTGGGTTTTTTCCTATTATATTTGTTAAACTCCTTGGTACTAGTTAATTACTATTTTAATTTATTTTTTACCATTAGCACCTATAGAGTCCTTCAATAATTCGACAAACATTAAGCATGTCTATGTACAAGACACTAGGGATCCTCAAATGGAACCCTGACAATAGCAATAAGAGTTTTGCCTTCCTTGTGCCAATGGATTATCCCTTCATTATGTCAATCACTGCCCATTCATATCTGCCCAACCTTTGGAATTCTTGCCAATACATGAAATCCACCCAACATGGTGGATGCCTTCCTTGATTTTTCCTGGTGTCCTTAAGATACAATTATAACATGTGGGCTGTGTACTGATTTCCACTTGCTTTCAAATATACCCAGACCACCTACTTTTGTATATGTGTGTGTGTGATGATGATAAAGCTCCCACACCAAAATTTCTTGTTTTAATGGGTTATAGCATATTCAAACTCATTGTATGTCTCTCCTCTGATTTTTGGGTGATAATGAATTTCACTTCTTTTTTTTCACCACCATCTCCTCAGTCTTCCCTCCCTTCTTTCAGTCCACCTCCCTTTTACTCCCATTTTTTCTCACTACTTCTTCCCTGTCTTTTAGCCACCCCTCCCTTTTCTTTCCCTTTGCTTCTCCTACTGCCTATATAGCTAGATTTGTATGCTTAACTGAGTTTGTTGTTCCCTCCTTGAACCAAATCAGATGAGAGTAGAAGATGGCAGAGTAAGAGCAATTACTCACCAAAGCTCTAAAATAACCTCCTTTAGATACCTGGAAAAAGAGGATGTGAACAAATTTTAGAGTGGCAAAATACAACAGGAGACAGAGTGTGGCAGATTTCCAACACAAGACAGACTGGAAGGTCACCAAGAAGAATCTGCTGCCTAGGGTTGGGGGAGCACACAAAGCACAGGCTGTACGAGCACAGACCCTACCATGCAAAACCACGCAGTAAGCACTGAGAAGCCTAAGGCAGCAGCAGCACTGCAGAGACTCAAACATATCAGCCTTGGATGGGAGTTCGGTAGAACTGAGTGAGATAGAACCACAGAACCCCAGGTAACTGCACCAGAGCTGTCAACCTAAAGACCCTGGGGAAATCGAGGGGCCAATCTGAATCTCAGCCCTGAGTGGCGGTCCTGGGGTGAGGAGTACAGGCCTGGTAGAGCTCTGGAGAGGCAATTATACTCACAGATCCTTGGCAGAAAAGCTTGTGGTTGCTTCCAGACCACAGCACAGACCAAGAGAGGATAAACTCATCTGTCTTGATTGTTCTACCTTGGAGGAACTGAGAACTTACACGTCCCTAAATTATACCCTTCACTTGACAAAGGACTCAAAAGTCAAGTATCTCACTGGGAAAAT
This sequence comes from Potorous gilbertii, assembly GCA_028658325.1. Classification (NCBI taxonomy): domain Eukaryota; kingdom Metazoa; phylum Chordata; class Mammalia; order Diprotodontia; family Potoroidae; genus Potorous; species Potorous gilbertii. The sequence goes on along the minus strand of JAQQSK010001658.1, from coordinate 35,551 downwards.
GCCCAAAAAAATGGAAAAAAAATGACTATAGAAGATTACTTTTTTGGTGAACAGGTATTTGCTTCCATCCTTTCAGATGAGGAAGAAAAACCCATACTCTCAGAGGAAGACATCAAAGTCAAGACTTCTACATCCAAAACCTCCAAAAAAATATGCAGTGATCTTAGGCCATGGAAGAGCTCAAAAAGAATTCTAAAAATTAAGTAAGAGAGGTGGGAAAAAATTGAGAAGAGAAATGAGAGAGATGCAAGAAAATCATGAAAAGCAAGTCAGTGACTTGGTAAAGGAGACTCAAAAAATGCTGAAGAAAATTGTACCTTTAAAAATAGACTAACCCAAATGGCAAAAGAGGTCCAAAAAAACCCATGAGGAGAATGCTTTAAAATGCAGAATTAGACAAATGGAAAAGAAGGTTCAAAAGCTCACTGAAGAAAATAGTTCTTTAAAAATTAGAATGGAGCAGTTGGAAAATAATGACTTTATGAGAAACCAAGAAATTACAAAACAAAACCAAAAGAATGAAAAAATAGAAGACAATGTGAAATATCTCATTGGAAAAACAACTGACCTGGAAAACGGATCCAGGAGAGACAATTTTAAAATTATGGAAGTACTACAAAGACTTGATCAAAAAAAAGAGCCTGGATATCATCTGTCATGATCATCAAGGAAAATTGCCCTGATATTCTAGAACCAGAGGGTAAAATAAATCTTGAAAGAATCCATTGATCACCTCCTGAAATAGATTAAAAAAAAATCCTAGGAATATTGTAGTGAAATTCCAGAGTTCCCAGGTCAAGGAGAAAATGTTGCAAATAGCCAGAAAGAAACAATTCCAGTATTGTGGAAATACAATCAGGATAACACAAGATCTATAAGCTTCTACATTAAGGAATTGAAGGGCTTGGAATAAGATATTACAGAAGTCAAAGGAACTAGGATTAAAATGAAGAATCACCTATCCAGCAAAACTGAGTATAATATTTCAGGGGAAAAAATGGTCATTCAATGAAATAGAGTATTTTCAAGCATGCTTAATGAAAAGATCAGAGGTTTACTAAAGTTGAATGTTTACATTCCTACATGGAAAATAATATTTGTAACTCTGGAAACTTTTCTCATTATTTGGGGAGTTGGAGGGATTATATACATATATATATATATATATATATATATATATATATATATATATATATAGAGAGAGAGAGAGAGAGAGAGAGAGAGAGAGAGAGAGAGAGACAGAGGGCACAGGGTAAGTTGAATAAGGAAGGGATGATATCGAAAAAAATAAAATTAAGGGGTGAGAGAAATATATTGGGAGGAGAAAGGGAGAAGTGGAGATTATCTCTCATGAAAGAGGCAAGAAAAAACTTTTTCAATGGAGGGGAAAAGGGAAGAGGTGAGAGGGAAAAGTGAAGCTTACTCTTATTACATTTGGCTTAAGGAGGGAATAACATGTATGTTCAATTTGATATGAAAATCTATCTCACACTACAGGAAAGTAAGGAAGAAGGGGATAAGTGAGGTGTGGGGGGATGATAGAAGGAAGCACAAATTGGATGAGGGAGTAATTAGAAGTAAACATTTTTGTGGAAGGACAAGCTCAAAAGAGAGAATAAAATAAATGGGAGGCAGGATAAGATGGAGGAAAGGATCTTTCACAGCAAGACTACTATGGAAGTCTTTTGCACAACTATACATATACAGCCTATATTGAATTGCTTAATTTCTCAGTGGGGATGGCTGAGGAGGGAGGAATGGAGAGAAGTTGGAACTCAAAGATTTAGGAACAAGTGTTGAGAATTGTTTTTGCGTGCAACTAGGAAATAAGAAATACAAGTAATGTGGTATTGAAACCCATCTTGCCCTATGGGAAAAGAGAGAAGATGGAGATAAGTGAAGGGAGGGATGTGAAAGAAGGGAGGGCAGATTAGAGGAAGTTGTAATCAGAATGCACAGTATCTTGGAGGATGGAGGGAGATGGGGAGAAAATTTGGAATTCAAAATCTTATGGAAATAAATGTTGAAAACTAAAAATAAATTAATAAAAAAAGAAGACCTGCATTCAAATCTTGCCTCAGACTCTTAAATGCTGCATGACCTGACCAAGTCACTTAACCTCTCTTGGCTTCAACTTTCTTATCTGTAAAACAGGGATAATAGCACCTACCTTCCAGAAGTTTAGTGAGAATGAAATGAAATAATTAATGCATGTAAAGTACTTAGTAAAACATAAAGCGCTATAAAAATGCTAGCTATTACTGTTTTCATAAAGATTTGTATAGGTGGGAATCAGTTATTAATCTTCTCTGAGCAATCTTTTAATTTTTGATAACAATAAGGCACATTTTTTCCTTCACCTATGGTCAAATATATTAAGAATCAGTCCCTCGATGACCCCCAAATTTTTTCATGTCTAGGTTTTAATATCTCTTTGAGCACTTTCAGAGGTCCTGGACATACCAGAATGATTCCTTAATGGAATTCCTTAAGGAATCTACCTTCTATATGTACACAGGGAAGAAAGAGAAAGTATGTTCTTGTTGTTTGTCCTATTTCAAAGAGGACCAGTGGCATCGTGTGTGATGACTTGTGCATGAATTGGATTTAAGTGAGTCATAGCTATAAAAAATCATAAGCCTTACATGCTTTTCCTGAGTCATCTTAGACTAGTAGGAAGAAAAAAGTCAAGATGACTAGCAATGGCTCAGGTTGCAATGGATGACGTTGATATCTTCAATGCCTGACCAGGCTCAAAGCACTCCACAGTGCCTGTTTCATCTTCTTTCATGGCCGTTGGAACAAACTTCTCATCAGCACATTCCTCCAGGGTAAGTTTTTACATGTCTAGGGTGAACACTCCTCTAAGTCGCCAATAGGTATGAGGCCTGTAGGATACTTTAGATCTGGTTTAGCCCTTCTTCTGAGATGGTTTATTAGAGTGTGGTTTTGTATACACTACAGCTTCTTGGAGACACAAGTGAAACTGTGTTTAGTTAGATCATAGGTGGATGAACAGCCCTGAAAAGGGCTCTGCAAGCCCTTGAATCAGAGGTAATAGTCCTCCTGAACCCCCCATACATTCTCTGTACACAGAGAGGAAGGAAAAGTATACATACCTTTTTACAAAATAATTTCTAGAAAGAGATGGCGCTAGCAACTGCGTGGTAAAGATCCTGAAAATAAAAATCTCTTTATAAATCTCTTTATAGAATTGAAATAAATGCTAATTCTTAGATAAAGAAATCAGGAAGTCATATGACTTGCTGAAGATCTTAAATGGTTTCTGTCTACAAAGTATTTATAAACTGTTATGATGATAGTCCCTACATATTAAAAAATAAATAACAATACAAGGTAGCATATGCTAAGAGTTCATATAAGGGTCCATAAAATAATAAATTAAATACTTTGAGCTTCTAATAAGGATGCAACACAAATAAAAATGATTACTATCTACCATCTTCCTTTCAGTAGAATCCTCTGACACTCTTTAACACATATTCTACATGGATTCAGGTAGAGCTCTATGAGGAGATTGTGTCCCTCCATACTTATTAACGATGAGTGACAGCTCACCTCCGAGGAGCAAACATTTTTTCAGTTTCTCTGGTTTCTCAGAAACATGAAGACTAGCTCGGCAATTGACATCTTCAAATTACTGGTGACCTATAGTATTAATCCTTTCACCTTGCTGCAGCATGCCTGCTTGGCCATGGTGATCAGGCATTTTTTGTTCATCATAATCCCATTAACAAATTGAATGATAGAACAAGAATGTTTTTTACCAATCCCTCTGACAGGAAGCAGTGCAAAGGGGTTATAATTATGGATTATGTCTTTTATTATACATTGGAGCAAGCACACATTAGCCTAATTAAAACACAGTGTGAATATTCAACTACATTGAGCTGCAAATGTTTAAGAGCTGTCTGTAACAGCTGAAAATACATTTTGGGCTCATAACAAAAATTCTTGTCAAGTTGTATGGAAAGCAGAGTTTAGAAATTGAGGGTTGCACATTTTTGTGTTGGCCGATTTACCAAGTCCCCAGTCCATAAACACTTAACAATCTAGGACAGAGTGAGCTTAGTTGAACAGACCACACCATTCTGGACCAAGTTTCTGTTGGGAGCAGACTGCTCTATAGGAGTTGTATCTCAAGATTGAATTAGTTCCCTAAAATCAGAATTAACCAAGCTGGAAAACCTAGCCAATAAGATCATCTTATAGTGTCAGGTGGGAACATGTCTATGTCATAGTAATTCTTCCTCATCATGATTATCACGCTCCCAGGATCAGAAAATACAGGGTTGGCTATTATTGCTACTGTTAACAGATATTCGTATCACACTTTACAAGTGACAAAATACTTCCCGCAAAATAATCCTGTGAAATAGGAAATATGTTTTTTATGAGGAAACTATGACTTAAAGAAGTCAAGTAATTTATCCATGGCTACAAAAGCAGTAATGTTAGAACCAACTACAACATAGGTCTTGCCACTATAACACATTGACTCAGTTTTCAAGGTTTAAAGTTTTGGTGATGGAATGGAATGGGTAATGGATTTGAAATCAATGGAACTGTGCACAAATTCCAATTCTGCCACTTATTGTATAACCTTGAGCAAAAAAATTTAATCTCTCTGGGATTGGGTCCTCATCTGTATATTAGGAAGTTTGAACTAGATAACTGTAAGTGGACTAAGTGTCCTTTTCCGTATATCAACAAGTTTGGACTAGATAACTTTAACTTGGCTCAAGAGCTATGACTCAGTGAAATACTCCCAGTGTATAAGAAACTACTCTATACCTAACTTCTGAGAAGATATCTTAGAATCATGAAAATATAGAATCTTAAACTACGAGGGGAACTTAGACATCACATAGTCCAATATCCTCATTTCATAGATGAGGAGTCTAAAACTCAGAAATTTTAAATGACTTGCCTAAAGTTATGCAATTATCTAGAGCACATCTCCTTCAGAAACCAGTGAATCAGATACCTAAGTATTCATGGAAAAAAGATGGTAGTAAAGCAATTTTAGCAGATACTAGCATTTGGAAATGATTCAGAAAATAGAGAGGCAGCATGGGTTAGTTTTTCTTTTATTGTTGGAAAACTAGTGGTGGTTTGAGAATTGAGTTTCTAATGCTGTTCACATTAGCTAGTGGTTAATTATCTATTGTTATGTAATTGTTTATTTGTCTAATGTCTATTGTCTGTCACCTAAAAGAATTGTATGGAGAAAAAATGTCTAAGTGTCAATTATATAGTAACTGTTCTTCTGAGGTACTGACATATATTTGATATATGCACACTAAATTCTGACAGCTGGAAAAATTTCAAATTACAAAAAAAAATAGCTAAATACAACAGTCTTTAATACACAGGTTTATGGGTTATGATTCTTGGATATTTTAAATCTCAGTAACTGCCCCTTTTATTTGAACACTCTTTCATCATCTGTTTTATGCAACTGTTATTTTATGACCCATTAATCATGCTAAATGGCATTTAAATACTTAGAGTTGTTCACATGCCCACTATAAGGTTGCTTCCAGCCTGAGAGTTTAGAAATTCTTCATATTACACAACTGTTACCCTTTCAGGAGAAGATAAAAATTTTCTTTGATATAAGTTGATACCTTCGGCTAGTTATCCAAAAAGGTAAGTATCTCTCTGTTAAATTGGGGCTTTCTCAAATGATTCCTACTCTGGTCTCAGGCTAGACATAGGTTACCACTGCTGTATGATATGGGGTTTTTTTTCCCTGAATTTGAATTTAATTCAACAGATTTATGTTAAAGCCCAGAGAATTAGTTGTCCCCCTGGGATACTGTTCAATACTGGAACTCACAGACTGAGGCCACAGGAATGAAATTATAGCCCTTGGATTCCAGGCTGAATTAGTTTTATCAAGTGCATCAGTATGGCACATATATCTTTATTATTCAACCAGTAGATACAATTTACTCAAAGCAAAGCATTCTTTGACATGATATCATAAGAATAATTACAAAACATTTCCCCCAGAAACCTAAAGTGTACTTTTCTACAAATATCCTTATAATCAGGGAAAGAATGAACCATCATGAAAGAATGCATAGAAGTTCATGGTATTAAAGCAGACACAATGGGAAAACTTGAGGTCAAGGCAACTCACATTTCTAATATTACAGGGTTCCAATATCCTTTCATTTCTCATGGCATTAACAATACTTCTCTTTTCTGTGTACAGCATTTCTGTTGGGCATTTTGTGTTTGCTAGGTCTACTTTCTTTTGAAGTTTAGCTCTTGACTGCAAGGTCTAAATCCCTTTTGGATCTATAGTCATCTTTCTTCTTTGCTGCCATGGGTCATATTCCTCAAGGTGACCTATAGTGTCTACATCTTTCCTTCCTACTGAATGTCTTCTATTGGCTAAGTCCATTGAAAAATGCCATGGCCAATTCATAATAGAGAGGAGAGTAGAATGCCCTTTTCCCTCTTGCTGCCCTTTGGTGGGTGAAAAAGAGCAAATACAAAGAACAAACTCCTATCAAGAGCTAGGTGATTTCACCATAGTTGGCTTTCCTATAGACTACCTGAGCTGTCATGCTTTCATTGTCTCTCAGACAATCAAGTTTGGGTTTTAAAGGCTATGAGGAGCATGAGCAATTTTTATCCTGCCTTTGGTAATCTTCTCCTCTAATTCTTTTAGGGTAATATTCTCCTTATTTCATGAACACAACTTAGAGTTGTTTTTGCCAGTCATTTAACATATTAGCATCTTTCAGTTACATGCCCCTTTCTATGCTTTCCTCAGTTGGACTCTACTGAGTGGGGAAAAGAAACCAATTGGTTAGGGACTAAATTCTCCCTGACAGCAAGGGATTATAGTATTTTTAGAGGTGTAGTTATTACTCGTAGAATCAAAATGACAAATCCTTGCTTAGTCAAGTAAATATGAACCATGACACTGTACCATCTTAGAATTATACAATTTGATGTAGCCAAAGAAACTAACACACAAAAGACACGGTTTCATATATGTCCAGTGTGAAAAATACTTTTTTAGTAATTTTTATAGGAACTAGGAGAAACCAACACTAACCAGAGTAATCATCTTACTGAGATGCTACTTCCATTATGTCAATTCTACTTAGAAGCCTTTATTCTTTCTTCAGTGTTCACGGGATTAGTCCTGTCTGCTTTAGGCATTCAAATGCCTGAATAATAAAGTCACAAACTATCTCCCCATCATTATGCTCCATTCCTCCTTTCCATGTACTTATAGCTTAAACCAGACTGGTGCTCTTTCTTTACTCACATGATGTTCATATTTATTCATCCATACTCCTGTTCATGTGAATCCCCCATGGGGGTTTTCACTTTTTTTCCCTTTCTCTACTTACCCAAAGAATAACTATCATCCAAGGAAAAATTTTAAAAAAAATATTGCCTTTTCCATGAAGGCTTCCTTAATCATCATAGATTTATTCCTCTGTTCATTGCACGATTAATTATACTCTATTTTACGTTAATTTAAGTGTTTTACATAACTTATTTGTTGTTCCTTTTGTTGTGTTTGGTTTTTATCTCTGTGAAGAGGTTATATGATCCTTAAAGGTCTGATGCCAAGTTATATGACTTTGTGTTCCCAAACAGAAGGAGAAAAAATAATGTGTCCAATGAATATTATTTTATTAATTTATAAGCATATATACTAAACAAGATATCTGATTCAAATTTATTCATATGTTTATTGAACAAATACTATTTAAATATTTAGCATATTAGTATATTATACTAAGGACTAAAGAAGATATAAAGATAAATGAGACATCTCTCCTCAATGATCATATCATGTTGTAAATGAAGCTTATGTATCCATAAATTATGTATCTATGTATCTGTGTGTGTGTATATGTATATACATACATACATACACAGAATATACTTCTTTGATATTCTAATAGACTAAAATATCTGTAACTTCATCAGTGCGGGTACTCCTTCCACTGACCCAGATTGAAGTCCTTCCATTTCTTAGTAATCTTGCTGAAATCTTAAATTTTATCATCTTTGACATTCCATTGACCTACCAATCTATAAACACTATTCAAGAAAAAAAAATGAGATTAGTTTGGTTTGACTTCAAATCACAGAGTCATAGAAAATGACCTCAAAGGTCATCTCATCCAATCCCAGAGGAATCCTCTCTACTACATTCTTGACAAATGATCCAGCTTCTTTTTGAAGACCTCCTAAGGAAGAAAATTTTATTTAGGAATTTTTTTTATTAATAGGACCAAATTCCCCTAATCTGAAACTTCTGTCAACTAGACAACTTTAATCTCTAGGATTAAGCAGAAGAAGCCTGATCTAGTTTCAACATGAAAAATTTTTAAATATTTAAGAAAAATGATTACCCCATTCATAAATTCTTCAGGAGCAAATGCCCGTTTCCCTTCAACTGATTCTCATATGGCATGGATTACCTATTCATCATGCTGATCTCCCTTTTTCACTCGCAATTCAATTTTACAACATCATTTCAAAACTGTAATACCAAGAACTGAACATCCTACATCAGATGTGCGTATGACTACGGCTATGATATGGTCATCACATCTTTTAAGCGGGAAATAAGATTTGCTTTTATTAATGTGGCCTAACATGAGGGGAAGGGATCATCTATATCACACTGCTGATTCACAAGGAGTCTGTAATCAACTGAAAGGCTGGAAGTTTTATAGGGTTTTATTTTCTTCTCACAAACTTCTTTATAACCATTTCTTATCTATCTCATAATTGTCCACTTGGTTTGGTGAGCCCAAGTATATAATTTTTTATTTGTCCCTGTAATCTTTCACCTCCAGGACTTTGCCTATTGTTGCCTTGGATATTGTATATCAAGACTTCTTGGATTGTACCTCATTCAACATATTAGTATTGTTTCTCTCCTCTCCTCCAATTCTCTCCCTCTCTTCTCTCCTCCAATTTTAATAAGCCTGTCCTCTATGCCTTCATCTCATTTATCATCTAACTTTGTCTAACTAAAAATGTTGAAAAAAGAAGTCAAATAAAGATTTTTATGGCATTCCAATAAAGATCTCTCTCTTAGTTGGGAGAGCTTTTAAGCATCATGCATTGGGCCTGGTCATTCAAACAATTCTAAATCTATCTAGTATAATCATGTAGCCCAGGCCAGCTCACCATATCTACAAGGATTCCTTTTCTTTTTTTCCCTTCCAGATTTATCAGTTAATCAACTCAGGGAGCTTACAAAGTAGAAACCCCTTTGATCAATTTAGGAATACAATTTATCTGTATTTTATAATCTCTGAGAGTTGCGTGGGTTACTGTGAAGTAGAGGTTTAGTTTGCCACTGGTCACACAGCTAGTATGTGTCAGAGGTGTTGTTGAAGCTCAGAGCTTCCTGACAAAAAGGCCAGCCCACTATTAACTCTGTTGTCTTACTTTTCTTTCACAAGGCTAAAATTAAAGATCTAAACAAATAATCTACTTTAATCCCGTGATGCTACATCTATAACAGTCTCCTAATGTATTACTCCAGAGAATCTGTCTAAAAAGTATCTAAAATTGCAAGAAACATTCAGAATTTTGATCACTACTCTTTTCTTCCAAGATGGTCACTTGAATACCAAATATTCAAATGGATATTTGATTTAATTCATATGGGGAAAAAAGGAATGAGTACTCCAACACAGACTGTTCTTGATATGGAGTCATGTTAACCCTGAGTGATTACCACTTTTCATTTTGTGTTCATAAAGCAATTTTTGATAATATGTACTAGAACTTCAGGGAATTTATGACTCATTTATCCATAGCTTGAGGGATCTATTCCATTTTCAAAATCAAAACACTTTTTGCTTGTCTTCAACATCACTGCAAGTCTTTCTTTTCAACTTCTTTTCTCCAACAACTTTTATAGGCAATGATTTAGCAATCACATACAATTTCTTTCCCTGTTCTGGTATGGAGTCTGTCCAACCATGGTGACTTGAGCTCATTTATGAGAATTTTTAACATCTCTTATTTATAATTGGTTTCAAATTTAGAAAGAATTTTATTAGAAAAAGCATGTTTATTCTATGAATTACATCCTGAAAAACATTCTGTTTGGTAAAGAAAATAGAAACAAAACAGTAAACTGAATAATCCCACTTACTCTCCCTCTTCATGGGTTAATGTGGTCAAAATATTTATCACCTGTTGGCTAGATTGCAACTTTCCAAAATTAGCTCTTTCACATTGTATTGATACAAGTCTAGTACAACGATAATAACCAAAGACTTTACAGTACGTTATCTACTGTTAAGAACTTTTGGCAGAATTTTCAAGATTCCATTGTCATCTTCATGTTATGATGACTTCTTGAAATGAGTTTAGTGCAGAAAAAACATATTCAGAGGTAAACATGGTGTGCATACTGGCAATATAAAGTTAAATCATGTAAGTAAAATGAAGAAACTTTTATTAAACATGAAATATGTACCAGCAACTATGTAAAGCCCTGGGATATAAAGTGAAACAGTACCTCAATTTAAGAAGTTTACATTCTAACAGAATAAAATGTTATACACACATGCTATTTCAGAATTGTCTATTCATTGAAACTTTAAAAAAAAATTTATTGTTTGTGGGAATAAATCTTACTGCTAACCTTAGGAGACACCATTTTCATCTGTAGTTCAGGTCATAAATCATACAAATCCCAACCCATGCCGGCCTGCCTACCTCAACTACTTTTAACCATGACTTCCCATTAGACTGTCAAAAGGAGGCCATATGGTATTTTAGGGCTCTTCAATGTTCACAATTGGAGTGAATATCCAAATGAATTAAATCAAAAAACTCTTTGAGAATTTAGTATTCAAATGACCATCTTGGAACAAAATGGTAGTTAGCAAAATTCTCAAATGAATAAGTCTCTATAATTTCAAATAATTTCTAAACAAGTTGTATCTGTGGAAAGAAAATTTAAAAATAAGCAAATTCTCTTGTGAAGGAAAGCAGAGGATGTAAAAAAGTGATTTTTAAAGCTGTATTGTGAAAAGAAAATGGAAGAAGAGTACTCGTGGTAGACAGAACAATGGTAATGAGTGAAGCATAGAAGAAAGCACAGTCTAACTCTTGTTTTGCTTCCATTTTATATCTAATCGACAATAATTTAGACTGAAAAGAGCTAAACAAAATTGGTAATAGAGAATAAATAGCCCCGTTCAGTAAGGAAACAGTGAGAAAGCAGCTAGATGTCCTTAATGAGATAAAATCACCTGATCCAGATTTAACTATATATTAAAATATTAAAAAAAAGAATACTTGTTGATGGGATTACTTCTGAGCTGTCATCAGTCTTTCAAAGATCTTGGGCAATAGGAATAGCATTTCAGGACTGGGAAAAGATACATGTCCTGACTTTCAAAAGAAGGAAGATGAAGGAATCTGTAGACTTTGGGGCAATGACCTTAATTTGATTCTTGGAAAATATTTGAGAACACATGAGTACAGGGATGGCTCATGAATAACTAGAAAAGGAAATTGTGACCACCAGGGTCCAAATAGACTTTTTTTTAAAGATTGGGTCATACCAAACAAACCACATTTCCTTTTCTGGAAAGATTACTAGACTAATAGATTGGGAAATTATGTTGATGTATTCTGTGCATTTTAGCAAAGCACTTGACAATGCCCTTCTGTTATTCTTACAGTTAGAGAAATGTGAACAGGTTTATTGTATAAATAGTTAGATTCATAATTACTTACATATACTTAGTCAACAATTATTAACGTTGTAATAGAAGTTGTAACCTAATGGAAGGTCCCAGGGGTTTGTGTCTGGTTCTGGATCTCATTAGCTCCCATGAGTTTAGCTTTCATTAGTGGCTTGCATGAAAGGTAAAGGGAGATGTATATCAGAGGTAAAGATGACAAAATGCAAAACTGATTAGCTAATATGACACATGGCAGAGTCTGTATTGAAGAAAATCTTGATGGTTAAAACACTGGGCTGTATAAATTAATAGTGATCAATGTAAAGTCTCACATTTGGGTTCAAAAAAAACTCAAACTCATCAATATGAGATGAGATATGCATAGCCACATTGCAGTTCATAAAATAAAAAGTGAGAATTTAATGAGTTATATGTACAATGTGAGATACTAGTGTCATAATTTAACTTAAAAAGTTAATGAAATATTAAGCTATATTTAAAAGTCCTTCTTATCTATGAGTAGGAAATAATAATTGGGCTATACTCTGTCTCAGACCACATACAGAGTCTTGTGCTAAGTTCCTGGCATTACAGTTTTCAGAAGGAACTCTATAAAACATTCATAAAAGGATATTCAGGATGGTAAATAATCACAAGTTCATGCCACAAGAATATTGCTTAAAGGAACTGATAATCTTTAACTTGGTGTGTTTGAAAAGTTAATAAATGGAAGAAGGACTACATTGGACTCATTCATTCCTCAGGGAAGAATAAAGAGCCTTAATGGACTGCCCATGAATGGGCTTTCTTCAGAGATTGTTAGTTCATCTTTCTCAGTGTCTTAGAGAACAGGCTATCTGACAACATCAACACCATCATCAACAGTATTCATATGTCTTTAACACTGGAAAAGCACTTTACAAATATTCTTTCATTGATGCCCACGGCAACTCTGGAAGGCAGGTGCTGTTATTATTCCGCTTTCGCAGAAGTTTCTTTAACAGATATGGGTTTGTCTTCATTGCCTCTAAATTTCCATCCAACCCCAACATTCTGTGATCCTAAGCAAGGTCTGTAAGTCATAGCTTTTCTGGTAGTAGCAAAGGAAAAAAGCAAAACCAAAATACAAAATATCTCTGAAAGTACAGAGACTACATGGACAATGTAGAAACAAAATGGTAAAGTGCCAAGAACACTGGGTCTAGAGACAGAGGTCCTAGAACAGGGGTGGGGAAGCTGTGGCCTCAAGGCCACATGTGGTTCTCTAGTTCCTCATGTGTAGCCCTTTGACCGAATCCAAACCTCACAGAACAAATTCCCATAATAAAAGGATTTTTTCTATAAAACATGGATTCAGTCAAATGATCACACCCAAGGACTTCGAGGGCCACATGTGGCCTCAAGGTCAAAGTTCCTCATCCTGACCTAAAGCCATATTCTTCCTCTGTGCTACATGAAATTTACAGTTTGGAAAGTGTCATGAAGAAACAAAGAAGGTGGTGGTAGAAAATGATAGCAGTGTTTAATTACTTGACAGGCTGAAGATGTGTCATGTGGAAGATAATTAGATTTGTTCTGTTTGGTCCCACAGGTCAGAATTGGGAAAAACAGGTAGAAATGGTAAAGAAGTAAATTTAAGTTCAATGTCAGGCAAAACAAAACTGAACAAGCGTCATACAAACAACAAAGCCTTCCTAAAATGTAAAGCCGTCCAAACACGAAATGAAGTACCTCAAGATGTGACAGACCCCTCCTCCCTGGAGTTCTTTAAGCAGAAGCTGAATAACTACTTGTTGGGTTCATATTTGGTGGCGATTTGTTTTGAGTATTATTTGGACTAGATGACTGCTGAGTTACTTCCAACTGTCCAAGTCTGTGTTTACCCCAAAACTCTGTTCTGTGCCTATTTCTCTTTTCTCCTTATATTCTCTCCTTTAGTGACCTCATTTGTTCTCAAGATTTTAATAAGCAGATTTCTCAATTACGTATTGATCATTTTGAACAATTCCAATTAGATATCCCATAGATTTCAAAAAGTATATGGAGTTGATGTGAAGGTATATCCTACAAGGATAAATGTTAGTCTTGGCTCTTCCTCTTCCCTTGAAGGTAATACTTGTCCCAGAGTATACAAATACGTAATCAATATGTGCAAAACTTTCCTTCCTGAACACATCTCTTCTAAATTTTCCTATTGAGTTCAAAGGCATTATCATCTTTTCAATCTTCCAGGTTTTCCCAGTCTCCATGTTGTTACTCTGCTTCATCTCACACTTACAACTATTTCCAGATATTGTTTGTACATGTTCGCTTCCTTCTGGCTACTCATGTAGCCACCCTCATATGATTTCTGACCCTCATTACACCTAAATCAGAAAATTGCCATAACCTCTTCCTTGGTGTCCCTACCGCAGGATTCTGCCGTCTCCAATTCATCCTCCTCCACACAACCACCAAAGTGCTTTCCCTTAAGTTTGGTCTGATAGTGCTATTACTCTTCTCAGAAAACTCCAGTAACTCCCTGTTATATCTAAGATCAAATAAAATTTCTCTTTATATTTTAACGTCTGTCAAAACCTGGTGCCAAACTACCTTTTCAACTTTACCGTACAGAATTCCTCTATACACACTCTACTATAGCCAAATTGACCTCCTCATTTTCTTTCTTACAAAACTTGATTTCCCTTCCCCTTACCATTTTTTCTCTTTGCCCTCCATAGTTAGAAAGTAATTCTTCAACTCTGATACTTAGAATCCCTGGCTTCTTTCAAATCTTAGCTAAAATTCCATCTTCTACAAAAAACATTTCCTGAACTTCCTTCATGCTAGTGATATTCCTTTGCTTATTAGTTTCAGTTTATCTTGTATATATCTGGTTTCCACATAGTTATTTTCATATCATCTCCTCCGTTAGACTATTTGAGAGCAGGTATTGTCTTTTCAGTTTCATTATATCCCAAATACTTAGCACAGTGCCCAAAACATAGTAGGTGCTTAAATGATGCTTTGAGACTGACTATTTTTCTGATTCTGGTGGCTTCTTTCACAAACTATTTTGTATTTATTTTGCATATATTCTGTAGGTAAGGTACACCTTTGTAGTTCTGATGACTTAATAATATATAGTATCACTCCTGATCTGTGATAGTTTTTCATAACTAGTCTCACCCAAACTCATCATGCTGCCTCCATTCTTTGGCCATCTTTATGCTATGCCTACATAAACCTGTGAACACTCTCCTTCTACCTTTACCTCTTAGATCAATAAACAAAGCAATACTATTATTTATGGAAAGGAAGTGTCCTATAGTTCTACTCATCACTCTTGTGTCATATAGTCCCCATTATAGAATTTATGTTTAATAGATAATATTTCATTCATTTATTCATCCATTAATTCATATACCTCAATGTAAATATTGTGTCCCCTAAAGGAATGTATGTTCACTGAGGATAGGGATTCTTTTTTTTCTTTTGATCCCTCAGTCCCTAAGAATAAACAACTTGGATGCCTAGTAAATACTTACCAACTGACTAATAAGTATCTAACATGACCATTGTGCTGGATATTGGGGTGGGGGAGTAGAGACATGGCAGAGCTGTGATCCCTATCTTCAGTCTATAATTTGGATTATAAAACATTACCAACCTATATTCAACAATTATAGAACAAGACATAACTGGACACACTAAGCATCAATTCTGATGTTTACTTATAAACAGAGAATGTCAGAAAGGGTAGAGATCAACGTAGGACTGGTCAGAAAACAATTTGTGAAGGAAGTGAGGTTTTACACTGAGTTTTGGGGATTGGAAGGGATATGGATAGATACAGAAAATGGGAGAAGACATTACAGTGCCATAAATCAACGTTAGAACAAATTATAGAAAAGAGAAAAACAGTGGCAAGTATAACATCAAAAAAGTAGAACAAAAGTGTCTGGCAAGGCAGAAATGTGGGGCTATTACATATATGGTGGACAAGAAAAGTAGAGACGCATGACAAAATAAGCTTTGGAATTTCTATATCCCACAACACATAACTTAATACATGATCATGTACTGTCTCTTACTGTTCCCTAGCTGTTTCATATATTAGTCAGGGATCTCAACCAGATTGTGAAGGACTCAATTTACCATACTATTAAGCACTTGATAGTAATCTATTTTGAATTGTTCACTACTTGTTTCATGTGTATAAACCTCTTTTCAATAACTAAACTGTGGGTTCCTTGAGGGTAAGAACCATGTATTATCATTGGGCTAGATATATACTAGATGCAAAAGGAATGCTTGTTTAAGAGTTTGTACTTGCTTCCAAAGGGAATGAATGGGAAATTATTGTGTGAACTGGAAGGGGTCAAAATCATTTTTCCATTCACCAGCTTTTTATTTTTCATTTGGAAAGCCGCAAAATCTGTGAGAAATAATTTCAAGAACAAGGATTGATTTTGCATCAATATTTCCCTACTCTGGGGACTCAAGCAGCTTGGGCTGGTTTTCAAGTTGTTCTAATCACATCTTCTTCTCTTACTGTTGGGAAGAACAAAATGAAGTTGGACATGTTAGCCTGGCTGGAAGCTCTGGCTTCACAGGGTCCTCTGGGACTTCATTTTCAGTATTTATGGGTATGAGGCAGCAGCTGTAAGTGGCTAGTGACCTGGCTGCAGCACAATCAATTTTTTTAAAGTCGATTTCCACACAATCAACTGGATTGACCATGTTCCAAAGTAGCTGTTGAGACAGCAGAAACAACTAGATTGCCCATGATCTGTTCCTATAGCCTATGACTTCAGTAAAGTTTAAGTCAGTCAAAGATGAAGCATGAAGGGGTGTAAAATTGAGGCTATCAATTATGTCAGTCTCTTGTCTCATAATATGGGAGGCCATGATGCCAACAGAAAATGTGTAGGAAGCCAACAAGACAAAATTTGGCATCACCTCAGCAGCCTCTGGTGTATAGTCTTCCTAGACAAAGAAGTATACTTGGGTTCTTTAAAATGTGAAAACTGTAATTCCTATCCAAATCTATGGACTTTCTTGCTTTTCCAAATGTGTTAGGAACATTCAGGGCAATTAACAACACTAGGAACTTCCCCCTCCCCTTTTATACAGGTATATAATGATAATCCCTAAAGAATGGTCATTTAGACTCAAAATATCACTCGCAAGATTGTTTTTAATCACTCCTGAGGAATAGAGAAAATTCATTAATTTGTTATTACTTCATATCTAAATTTTAAGAAGGGTTACTACTTAAAGGAATGGGAAAGGTCCTCATGCATTTTGAGTAAGACAACCTAAAATCTGAATTCTAAGTTCAGAAGTAAATGATTGGTCCCAATAAGGGGGGAAATACTCATAAGAAATAATTTTGTTTACATTAAAGAAAAATCAGTGATATTAAATGCAAAGGGAAAAAAAGAGATTATAAGCTAAGAAAGAAAGAGTAGAATATTCTGCTCTATTTCATTATCATCACTATCAAGCATAACATAATGGAAAAGAGCATGGAATTAAGAAACCCATCCTGGCTCTTCAGCTAACTTTTTCATGGTACTTTGATCAAGTCTCATATTTTCTATAGATCCCAATTACTTTACCTGTAAAACAAGAGGATTTGACAAGACCTGCTAATACCTATTTAAAATTGCATAATTCTGTACAGTACTCAGGGTCTGTTTTAGGTTCTTTGCTTAAATAATTTGTCCTATGTAGGTAATCCAGTCTTCTTTCTTCTATTAAAATTTAATAGAAGTCTCTTGGACCTAGTTAATTTGGGGCTAACTAAAGTGGGAAAGAAAAATTGCCTGAAAGCAATGGAGATTTACTGTTCTGAAAAAAATAGTTTAAAAAAAAATAAAAACTGAATGAAGCTTTAGGATCTTTCCAGTTTGGGTTGTTTGTAATGTCATGTTAACCCAGAAAAACATCATTCATGCTGAATATTTGAGAGGGAATTGATTAGGACATTTCTACACAAATCATTCTTTCCTACCCCAACCTCCAGGCCAGTTGATAACTGATTGTTATTCAGTCATATGCAACACTCTGGACCCCATTTGGTGTTTTGTTAGCAAAGATACTTGAGTGATTTGCCATTTCCTTCTCCAGCTCATTTTACAGATGAAGAAACTGAGACAAATAGCCAAGTGACTTGCTGAGGATCACACAGCTAGAAAGTGTCAAAGCCTGGATTTGAACTCAGGTCTTCCTGACTCCAAGCTTGGCACTTTCTCTACTGCACCATCTAGCTGTCCTGCAATACTAATGAGTCCATTAAAATTACAGAAGGGTAGAGTAACAGAGATAAGGAGAGGAATTATCATGTCCAAAGTACAAAAATAGATTTTTTTTTTACTCTGCTATCTTTTTACTAGGTATTTTTAAATTCTTCTTTTTAAAAATTATGTCCTCTTTCCATTGACTGACCAAAAATCTGCCATTCTTTTGGTGGACTTTAAAAAATTTAGCATGCTAGTCCTAAAGAAAAAAGGATCCAGGGGAGCTTTATGAAGTCTAAAGCACCAGTTGGAAATGTATTTAAATATATAAAAAGAGGTGGAGGGACAGATTTGGCCCAAGGATCATAGTTTGCTGATCCTCTGACCTAAAGGATAGCTAGAAATGGAGGAAAAAAATCAGCTTTTAAGGAAGATGATTCTTTTTTCTTTTCCATTGTGCTTCTTCTAGAAAGCAGCGGGAAGGGAGAATAGATATTAGGATTCATCATTCCTATTCCTCCTCTTCATTGGGCTTGGTACTTTATAATTGAGTTACTAACAGGAAAGCAGACATGCCACCTCTCAGTGGGCTGCTCCATTTGTAACTTGAGCTGTAGGAAGAAGCAGACCCAGGGAATTCCACTGAGTGACCTCCTAAGTAGGGATAATGAGCCCAGGGAAAATTATATGAAGAAATCCCAGGAAGGGAAAGGAAATCAGGAATTCAGTGTGAGAGAAGTGAGATGCCTAGGCCATAGATGTTCCCTTTTTGTGTGCATTCATGTGTTTGTGTGTGTGTGTGTGCATACTTCCTGGGAACCCAACCTTTGACCTGTGAGAACTGATTTGGGGAATGTGGGGCAGATAGGCCTAAAGGAGTTAATGGGAAACAATGGTAACTCACTTTTCTATACTGCTTACAAAACACTTTCCTCACAATAATGCTGCATGACAAGAGAGCAGTATTTCTTGAGAAAATTTATTTACTTTTTTCAATAATTATTTACTAAGCACTTACTATGCCCCAGGCATAAAGGAATATACAGAAATCTATGCCCTCAAGGAGCTTTTATTCTAGAAGTGGGGGCAGGGAGCACTTGTTGGCTTCAAGCTCACCCTGAGTGAACAGTAAGGTATAGCACCTTCTGGCTATATTAAACTGCCTTAGCAAGGGCAGAGTGTTATTTTATCAGGATCACATGGGTACTTTTCCTCGCTTTGATCACATATGACATATGTGTTCTGTCCTGGATGCTACATTTTAGAAAGCACATTGACAAGCTAGAGTGTAACCAGAGAAAAGAAGCCAGGAGAGTGATGGAGCCTCAGGACAAGAAGTCTTTAAAGAAACTGAGAATGTTTAAACATTTTAGACAGATTAATGCTAGTAAGAGATATTTAACTTTTCTTCTTGGACCCAGAAGGTAGAAAGGGGAGTATGAATTAAAAGTTTAAGAAACCTAGACTTATTATTCTATTCAAGGACAAACTTCATAAACATTAGAGTGGCCCCAAAATACAGTGCACTTCATTAGAAGGTAATTAGTTGGTTTGCCCTTGCTAAAAGCCTTAATGTGAAGGCTGCATACCTACTCACTGATGATGTTACCAAAAGGTTTCTGATACAGGTATGGTTTGGGACTCAGTGGATTCTGAGGACCCTTGAGTTTAGCATTCTGTGAGGTCAGTAGTATAAGTGTTATTTCTCATCATTTTATAAATGAGCAAACTGAAATTCAGAGGGTTAAAGTGACTTGCCCATTGTCCTACAAATAGTAAGTATTTAATGCAGGACTTGACTCAGCAAGTCCTCTGAGTCTAATGCCAATGCTTCTTTTCTACTTTAGCAATAAAAATTCCACAACAAATTCTACTAATAGACATTAAGATGTAGTATATGTAAAACTCAATTCTAGATACTAATGATATAGAAATGAGACATCCTCAAAAACTTCACATTCTAGAAGGTAGGTTTGATTTTATTTCTGTTACAAAGAGTGTCCTGAAATGTGTACAAATATCATAAATCCCAGATTCTAGAATTTTAATGCTGAATGAGGACTTAAAGACCATTGAGTGCAACCCTTTATTTTACATTTAAAGGAACTCAGTCCTAGAGAGATTTTGATTCACACAAGTTTGTTCAGGTAAGTGTAATGATGATTCACATTTTTTATTGGACATTAAGATTATTAAGCATTTTCTTCAAAACCCAAAATGGTAGAAAGTGCAATTATTTATTACTATCTTGTGAATGTGGAAACTGAAGGTCAGAGACATATAAGGTTCTGCCCTTGATGACACAGGCAACAAGAAATAGATCCGGGATTTAAATCCAATTTTGTTGGCTCCCAAATAAATTAGACAAAATTCTTGTTCTGAGGGATTTTGTAATCTATTAGGATAGATGGTAGGGACATGACTAACTCTCTAGGAATATCTCCTCCCATTGACCCCGGAAACTGTCATCAATTTGATAGATTCCAAGTTAATAAGCATGAATTATAAATAATTGTTTAAAACAGTTCATTAATAGTATAATGACCAACTACTTGACATTGTCTCTCTACTCCCCCACTTTTGCCAGAACATCTGAAAATGGGAAGCCCATTTACTTCCCCTTCCCTCAATTCCTTTTATTTAGCTGAGAGTTTAAATTTTGCTTGTATGCCTGGCCTAACTAGGCTTTATTTTCTTATGTTTAATTGTCCAAGGCTGCAAAGAAGTAATAAGAGATTTGCCTAGACTTTCCTATGTAATAAGAGGCTTATTTAGATAATGTGACAATTTTGTCCACAAACTGCCTCAGTGAAGGGTTTTTGGTACTGTCTTCCCAATTCACTCTCCCAGTCATTTGTAGGGAAGACTTGTAAGTAATTCATTTTTTCATCAAAAGAGGGAGAGAGAGAGAGAGAGAGAGAGAGAGTGAATTAATGATGATGATGCCTTAGGTACATATGGTCTCCCAGGATCTGGGCAAAGAGAAATTTATTTAAAACAAATCCCTGATCATCCATTTTTTTTCCCATTTTTACATACCATAGACCATCTACATTTCTCATGTTAGGAATTTTTTTTTTTAAAAAAAGCATAGGTATCATGGAAGGAGAGAGAACTTGGCATTATTTATACTATCCAATATCAGTGAAAAGGATCCAGATGGACAGGAACACGATGGAAGTCTAGAATGAAATTAACAGATGCAAATGTAAGAAACATCTCTGCTAAGTTAAATTAAGCTCCAGAGACCTTGCAAATCTGAGCTTTTTAAAAAGCAAACAGCCTTATGAAGCAGGCTTCTTTTCTCTCTATCCACCTTTTCTTAGCTCATACTAACTCCCGCTTTTCCCCCTCTAATTCTTTATTTCAGGATCACTGGAGTATACTGTGTTTGAGAAAAAAATAGGAACTATAAACCTAAATTATAGCCAATCAGATTGTACTCACAGCTCAACTACTAGACAAATTGCAGCTCATGAAATTTGCTATGGGTCAGGAGACTGAGTAATTTCATTTTAATCAGTCTTATTTGAAGCAGGAATGCCACTGCGGCAAAAGCCTCAGAGCAACTGAAACCTGGTTGAGAGAACACATCAAGGGATATAAAGTAGTCTTTTTTCTCCCTTTCTCCTTTTTTTTCCTTCTTCTTTCTAAGTGAACTGTTTCAGTACTCCAGCAAAGAATGAGGAATATAAGTAGAGATGGCTGAATTTTCTTCCAGCTCCAAATGAAAGCATGTTCAGAGCTTAGAGTTGGCTAAGGCCTTTATTACATGCTAGATTAAACTGTCCTAATCATGTCCTGAGAATTAATTTACATGGCGATGCCCCAGACTGAGCTTAGGTCTGGCCTCTGGAAATAAAAATGCTTTGCTCATCTGCGTCTCCCCCTACTCCTATTTGTACTTCTGGGGCATTATTTGGAGTCTGCTGAGACTGTCGCAGGAGGCCTTGCAGCCTGAGACAAATTCAAGTTGGGCAGATATCACTAAAATTCAACTGTCTCCTTCATGAGACTGAAATTAAAAAGATCCTTTCTGTGATCCTAATTAGAATAATTGATGAAATTGTATTAAATCTCTCCAATAACTTCTGTTTTTAATTAGATCCTTTGTCTGATCATAACCTCCAATGATTTCTCCTCTCTTTATACTTTACTCTCCATAACCTTGTACTTCACCTTCACCCTGATCTCCAGGGTTCTCTTGTTTGATATTCTCCCAGATCCTGCTAGGACTCTACTTTCCTCTCCTAAATTCTTGAACCTAGAGCTAACTAATTCAGTGTCACCGTCTTTCACTTAGGGACCCTTCTTCTTGCTGTCCCTCTTAATGACTTTCTAAACCATAATCCTTAATTACTCATCACTAGGCTCTCCTTTTTCTCCTACACCCCAGCTGCTAGAGGAGGTCACTCAGTAATACTGACTGGGTCAACTATTGATGTAGCTGTAATCCAAGTTTCAGGCCTGGGGCACTTTGTATTCAACTGCTTGTGTGTGATTCTATATTGGTGGAGAAAACAACTCAATGAGGTATGACTACGTGAGGACTGGTGTTTTGGAGAGAAGAGATATTTTTCATTTCTGCTTTTAGACAAACACATGGTACCCAGACTCTCTTCTGGAGCAACTCCAGGGAACAGAAAGAGAAAGTCTCTCTTATAGAAATATAAAAAGAGACCAGATTTTCAACATGTCCCTGTTTTCTAGTTTGACTCCCTAGAGACTTCAGGGAATTTCCCCTTGGGTGAAACTGGGGGCTCTCCAAATGGAGTTGAGAATATATCTCATTTCCATTTAAATTTTTCATTCATTCATCGGTATTTTGGGTAGAACATCTCTGATTTCTGCTTATTCATCTGCTTAGAAAATTAGCTTACTCCTAATTTACTCTTTGTGAATTTGTCTTTTGTAGTTACTAGCATTTGATGAGGAGTCATACCTATGGGTGTAAGCATAAGGTTCTCTCTTTTTTAAGAGACAGTAACAGTTTTGTGGATTTTAAACTATAAAACAATGTGCTCCTGCACCAGTAACATTTAAGGTGGCATACATACAGTCATTAGAAGCAATACAAGGACACTCTCAAGGTCTCTCTTAAGAACTTTGGAATTGATTGTGTGACATAGGAGACACTGGCACAGGACGGCTCAGCATGGTGTGCCCACGTCAGAGGAGGTGCTGTGATCTATGAACAAAGCAGAACTGAAACAGCTCAAAGGAAATGCAGGATGTGCAAATTTATAGTATCTACCCCAAATATTCACATGGACTATTTGTGCCTGACATTTAGTAGAGTATTCTGAGGTAGTACTGGTCTGATCAATCATAGCTTGCACACTGAAACTTGACTCTAGTATGGTTATGTCATATTGGTCTTCTTTGAGAACAAAGGACAATAACCAAACAATAGTTATAATTGTAGGTTTAAAACTCCATCTCAGAGAACAGAGCAGCCAGAATCACAACCCCTTCTACTCCCCTCCCTTTTCCCTTGGAGAAAAGTAGGCCAAATCCCAGAGATAACTATTCCCCTATTTTTTCCTCCATAACTTTAGTCTAAAGAAAATGTGAGTCTTTTCCTTGCTAAGACCAACCAACTTGTATCTACCTACCTTTGAGCCACTTGGATACAGGTTAAGAGGAGTTTCATGGCTATATACATCATACATATATATAATTCAATCTCAACTGGATTCTCAATGCCAAGAGCCAAATCCTTGATTCATCAGTTAATTGGTTCTTTATAGTGCTACTCACAAAGTATGTTCCAAACCTTCTCCTCTTTCTTCAAATATCCCACATAATTTCATATCCCCTTCACCTGTTTTCTCAGCAGAACTATCTCATTTTACTGGAAAAAAAAAGATGACATTTCACGAGCTCCCTCTTCTTCCCTACTCTACATTACAATACCTATTGACATCAGCTCCTACTCTCCTCTCCTTACTTTAGTCTGAAAACACATTCCTTCTTCATTTTAAGGCAACCACTTTATGTATCATACCTTTGATCTTATTCTCTCCCATTTCCTCTAGTGAATTTGCACAAGTAATTCAACTCCAGCAATATTCAACAAACTGTTCCAAACATGCTCTGTTCTCCTACATCTTAAAAAAAATAATTCATTTGCCCCCACTGTGCCCTTAAGCTATCATCCTGTAACTTAGTCACATATTATTCCCACTTTCCAGAAGTTATGGTTATTCCATATGGTTTTTAGAATCAAAGAAAAACTCTATTTAACATTTCAAGCTCTTTGTGATCTGCCTTTAAGTTACCTTTCTAGATTATTTTATTAAAAGAAAAAACTCCCACATCCCTTCTTCATTATTCAGTTGTCTAGCCAACTTGGCCTTGGGGTTCCTTATGCACAACATTCAATATCCCCATATCTGGACCTGACTTATATCTCTTAGAAGTCCAAGTTTCCTTAAAGATCAGATCAAGAGTCACCTTGTCCATGAGACCTCAGCATCAGTGTCCTCCTACCACCAGAAGAGAGGGGAATCCCTGTATTTATTTTTTATTCAGTCTATATATTTGAATCTTTTTATATATTTAAACAATGTATATGGACATACATTGATGTATACATGTTGTTTTCCTCTACCTATTGGTAGTTTGAAAACATTACTGTCTGACATATCATAAGCATTTAATAAACATTCGTTGATTGATTGGATAGTTAGGTTAGATTGGGTTTGTCCTTAGAGAAGGAAAGAGAAATACTCACCAAAAAAGAGCAACAAGGCAAGAAAAAAGTATATTTTGTTCTATGTTCCTCTCTCCTACATCTATACTCAACTTCTCTTTATCTATAAATATAATTTCAACTTCAAGAAATTAATAATATTCCCAAAATTTCTGCTTCATGCATGAAGGAACCATGGGAAAGACATTAAGCTTGACATCAGCCTGAACTGAGGTTTGGGGGTTGGTTCTCCTCTAAGTAATTCCATTATATTCTCACTGTCCCAGTGATTCTGACCTCATGGTCCTCAATATACAATGCCATTTCTCCATCTCCCACTTCCTATTTCCTTATTCCCAACCCCATCAACTCACACACCCCCAACATACCACTCCAGATGTTCCAACCCTTTCTACTGTGCTCTCCGAAATACCTGCTCCATAAATTACTCTGATCTAAAATCTTTTTCCATTTTCCTCTCTTCTATTTGCTTATACTCACTGAGACCTGAATCCCTTTAATCACACTACATTCATGGTCATCCTATCCAGAACTGGCTGCATTTTTGCTCATATTCTCCAAGTCAATGACTCTGGTGGGTGTGTTAAAATACTCCTTGCTCACCATAGCCACTTTCAGACTTGATTTACCATATGTGTGTGTGTGTGTGTGTGTGTGTGTGTGTGTGTGTGTGTATGTAAAATCACCCAATCCAGATTCTGGTAGCTGTTATCTACTGAATTCCAAGACAATCTCCTTCCTTTCTCAATGAATTTAGATGATTTGTGGCTTTTCCTCATACTAAGGAAACTCAGCACATATATTGCTGCTCCCTTGAGCACCCTAACTTCATAGTCCCTCAATTTAATTATTTTTATGACCTGTTCCTTCTTCCCACCTCAACTTAATGATAAGATGTTTCTAGGCTTCACCTTACCATTATCTCTGGATGTTCTATTTCCATGTTCATGAATTCTGAAATTCCTTTATCTGATCATAATCTTTTATGATTCTTTTTCTCCACCTCACAATCTCTAATCTTATTCTTCATCCTCACCATGACTTCAAATTCTCCCAACTATCAGTTCTTTCATAGAACATCACCCCTGTACTGACTACACTGTCTTCCTTTCCTCATCGACACCTTGGTGAAACAGTTCAGTTCTATACTATTCCTCTACTCTTGAATTTTTGACCACTTATTCTATTGCCAATCTTTCACTACCAAGCCTCGGCATTATATTAATCCCACCATCTGCTGTTAAGCAGTACTTTGGAGAAAAAAGAAATCACATTGAATAGGTCCATTATGAATTCATCATATAATCTTAACTGGGAGCTTATTATGGCAAGGCAATTTTCTTACACCTTTCTAGTTGATTCAGTATCCCCATTCACCAAAGCAGCTTTGACAAACCTTTTTATCCTCCAAACTTTCATGTTCCTCCATTCCTCCACCCTCTCAACTGAGAATCTTGCCTTAAATTTCATTAAAAGTAATGAGGTCATTCACCAAGCGATCCTTTTTTCCCCCTCATCTTCATCTCACACCATTCACATGCCTTCCCCCACTAATTCATTTCATCTGAGTCCTATATGAAGCAATTGCCCTTAGACAAACCTCTCTACATACACCCAAGTGATTCCATTCCATCCTGTCTTCTCCAGCTTATTACCCCTGTATCTTCCCCTCCTCCTCACTAATTGACAATCTCTCCCTATCTGGCTGGCTCTCTACTGCCCACAAACATATTCTTGTCTTTCTTATCCTTAAAACAATGCTCACTCAGTCCATTCATCTGCTATAGCTATTGGCCTCTATCTCACTTCCCATTTGTAAAGAAACTCCTTGAGAAAGTTTTCTAAGACAAATTCCTTACCATTTAACTGAAACTATATTCTCCAAAGTTTCTAACAATAGTTTAAGTGCCAAATCTAATGGCCTTTTCTCAGCCCTTATGTTTGTTTTCTTCTCCTTAGTACTGTCTGAACTATTCATCTCCATGATTCTGCTCTCCTGGTTTTCCTCCTGTGTGTTTAGCTGCTCTTTACTGGATAGTCTTCAAGGATGGACCCAGCAACACTACATATCCCTCAAGACTGTCATGAGCTATCTTCTCTGCTCTATATTTGCTATTTACCTTGATGAACTCATCACCGATAGATTATTACCCCTACATGGATGATTCTCAAACCTATTTTTTCAAGCTTTAATCTCTCTTCTAACCTCTAGACTCCTATCTCCAACTGACTATAAAACATCTCAAACTGGTTATCTCATGAACACCCATCATGGCCCAAACCAAAAGTGTTATCTTCCTCAATCTTTAAGCACTGCCTCTTCTAAATTTCAGTACTTTCAAGGGCATCACCCTCCTCCCAGTGATCCAAACTTTAAACACAGATGTCACCCTTGTATTCTAACTGTTGATTCTACCTCCTTATCTCCAGCGCATGTCTCCTCTCCTTTGATCTTCTACCACCCCAGAGTACAGCCAACCTTACCTCTGAATTATTGCACTAGACCTGTTTAATTTCCCTTTCTCAAGTCTCCTATCATTTCAGTCCATCATCCTCCCCTTGCCTCCCAGGCATCAGTTATCTTCCTAAAATGCAGGATCTGTCAACTCACTGCTCATTCAATAGACTCCAGTGACTCCCACTTCCACAATCAAATATAACATCCTCTGTTTGCATTTTAAAGTTTTTCACAACTTGAACTCTTCCTGCTTTACCAGTCTTCTTATACCTTATATCCCTTTTTATATCCTGTCATCCAGTAACACTGGCCTCCTTGCTATATTGACTCCCTGAAATTTTACTAGCTATTTCCCATTCCTGGAATCCTCTGTTTCCTTTTCTCCACCTCCTGATTCCTCCGACTTCCTTCAGGTTTGGGCTAAAATCTCACTGTATGTGAGAAGACTTTCCTGGTCTCTTTTAATATCAGTGTCTTCTATCTGAGATTACCTTCAATTTATTCTGTATATATCTTGGCTGTACATAGTTATTTGTATAAAGTCTCACCCCACTTAGAATATGAGCAGGGACTATTTTTGCCTTTCTTTGTATCCTCAGTGCTTAATACAGTGCCTGGCACTGGCAGCAGATTGGATATGTATGGGGAGTTAGGATACAAGGATGACATCTGTGTTTAAAGTCTGGATCACTGGGAGGATGGTGATGCCCTTGAAAGTACTAAAGTACTAAGCATTTAATAAATGCTTATTGATTTGACTTTTCAGTGTCATTGCCTATCACTTCCCTTGACATGCACTATGGTTTAACCAAGTTGCCTTACTTACTGTCCTCTACACGTGGCATTTCATTTGTTGTTGCCTTACCTTGAACAGGAATTTTCCTGTCTAATGCCTGAAATATACTCCCTACTTCCTCTGCCTCTTTGGCTCTCCAGAACCCTTTAATATATTTTCTAGTGTCTCTTCCAGCAAGCAAGCTTTACTAATTCTGCCCCCACCCCAGCTTCTAATGCCCTACCCCTCAAATTAACTCATTTATTTTGTACATACCTCTAGGCTGATAGGCTGTATGCTCCTATATAATGTAAGCTTCTTGAGGACAAGTTCTATTTAATGCTTATGATCATATCCCCAGTGCTTCATATGTCAGGCAAAAATAGATGCCTAATAAATGCTTGCTAATTGATTGATTAGTCTATATGAAGACTAAATCTACCACTTAGAAGTCACTAGAACAATGCTCTAACCACTTGAGCTAATCAGCAATAAGAGGGCAATGGAGTGGGAGAGGTTTCCTTATGGTTTGACATAAATCTTCACACAACATGGCTCTTAACCAAGTAATTGGGAGCCTGACATGAGTTTCTCAAGCTTGATTCCTTAAAACAGTACATTTTCTATAATAATTCACTGAGCTATTTCCTCAGTAACAGCTCCTGGCCGGCCAACCCATATTCATAGATTATCCACATGGCGCCCAGTGAGGAGGTCCTATCACTTCACTGATGAATTAGCAAGGAAGAAGCCAAAACTGTCGCTGAAGTGATGTACTCCCATGGGACTGGCTGGAAAGAACTCATTCATCTGAACCTTCCTAAGTTATAGCTTGGCTGTTTTTAATTACTATTTAGAAAGTAAGGCTAAGTTACTACTGCTAAACAAGGTCACTCACAGTATTCAACTTTTAATTGATGTGATAGAGCACCAGAGAGCAGGATGAAAGAGCAAGCCTGGCTATGGGTAGAGAATTGCCCTCAGTTACATTCTTTTTAACTGTGTTGAATCTCTTTCCTTTATCAACATCTGATTCCCCCCCACCCCCAAATACACAAATCCTTCTGTTTCTAGTGAAGATTTTCAGGCATGTTCCAACTGTGTTAAGCAAACACCATATTTTTAGCGTAAGGTTAGGAACTCTGGAAGACTTCCAGCTTTATTATGCATTATTCCTTTTCATATAGTCAATGGTCCATTCAGATTGGCAGCTTTTCATTTCCTCATACAGGAAACTTTACTCCCATATCTGGGCTTTTGTCCTATGCATTCCTCATTGCTGAAATGCACTCCTTCTTCACGTTGTCCTCTTAGAATTGAAGTATATTGTTAAATGTTTAACAATCAGCTTTCTGCAGGAAAAACGTATACTCTTCATCCTTTTCAGTTTAATCTGTATTTTTAATGGTTTATTCATCACATTTTTTAAGTCTGGACAATCATCAAAACCATAAATCAAGTCTTGATTTGTAGCATTAGCTGATTTCTGAGTTGTAAATGTTCACAATGAAAATTTAACAATCAGTTAATTTGATTTGGCTCCAGCACACCCTGCTTAGAATACTAAATTTTCTTCAGAATGCAGCTTAAAAGATAACTTCTAAATGAAGTCTTTTTCAGTCCCTTTTGTCATTAGTGATGTCCCTCCCAAAATTATCTTTTAATTATTTTGTAGTTATCATGTGTCTATTGCTCACTGTACACATTGTCTCCCTTGATATAAGCTCCTTTTTAGCAGATAGTTTTTCATTTTTTTGTCTTGGTATATTCAATTCCTAACAGTGTCTTACACACAGTAGAAACTTAATAAAAGCTTTTTGATTGATTGTAACATGGATGAAAATCCAGTTTCCGACTTTAGAAACTATAAATAGTATTGAATTTCTTTGATTTCTATTAATGTTTTTGTATTTATATAATTATTTATGTATATGTAATTTGGGGTGATTATCTTTATTTAAAGAGCCAGGTGCTGTGGATGCCAGAGTGGTTGACTTTCCTCATAGGAATTACTTCAACCTTGATCAGTCATTTCTAAGATAGGTAAAATGTGTGTGAAAGAGCAGAAAGCTCAAATTACTTAAATTCCACAACTTGGAGGCCAAATAAAAGTAATTCTCTCTTACTAGTGAAACAAAAGAGGCATCATTGCACAAGAAAGATGATACAGTGTGTCTTTGCCTTTTCAATCCCATTCTACATTACTGTAAAAAGATTATTATACTTTTATAATTTAGCATACAAGTCTTGGTGAAATGACTTCTCCATGGTAAACAAACTACTAAACTATCTGTACTCATTGCTTCCACTTCTCTCATTATTTACTTTTTAATTCCCTGTGATCTGGCTTTTAGGGTCTTTACTTATTCAAACTCTTCTTACCAAAACATCAGTGATCTCTTAATTGTCAAATCCTTTCTATCAAAGCCTTTTTTCAATTGTCATACTCTCTAAAGCACTCAGTACTGATGTCCAACCTCTTCTCCACATGTTCCTCTCTGTTTCCTGACACTGCTTTCTCATCCTTCTCCCACATTTTTGACTGCTCATTTTCAGCATTTCTTTGTGGGATAATCATCTATTTTCCACATCCTAACTGGGCATGTACGCCAAGGCGTTTTCTCTCCTCTTTCTTCACATACTCTCTATTAATTTAATTATTTTCTCCATGCAGGTAACATTCAGATGAATACATCTAGTCCCTTTCTCTACTAAGTTCCATGCTTTCATCACCAACTGCCTGTTAAATATTTCAAACCGATATTTCAACCTCAACATGTCAAAAACATAGATAATTATCTTTCCAAAAACTTTACTCCTTGTCTGACCTGCCCTATGCCTGCTGAGGCCATCATTACTCTTTTAGTCACCCAAATTCACAATTTGGCATCATCTTTGATGCATAATTTCCCTTTTTCTTACACATTAGTTGTCAAATTTTATTGATTTTTTTCCTCCATAATATCTTTCACTTTTGTAATTTCTTACCTCACGTGGTCATCATCCTAATTCAAGCCCTCAATACTACCTAGATTAGGAGAGCTAGGTGGTACAGAGGATAAAGCACCAGTGCCAGAGCCAGGAGGACCTGAGTTCAACTCACCTCAGACACTTGACACTCACTAGCTGTGTGACCTTGGGCAAGTCACTTAACTCCAATTGCCTCATCCTGGGTCATCTCCAGTCATCTTGAGGAATATCAGGTCACTGGATTCAGATGGCTCTGGAGGAGAAGTGAGGCTGGTGACCTGCACAGCCCTCCCTCACTCAAAACAAAGTCAAGTGCAAGTCATGTCATTATTTCTCTGACGGCATGACCTTCTTTAGCAACAAAGGATAAACACACTACCTAGATTATTTCAATAACCCCCTAATAATTCTCCCTGCCAAATGATAAAGCAAAGACCTAAAAATGTCACTCCCTTGCTCAAAAATAAATATGCAAGGGCCTTCTGTTATCTGTAAGATCACATACAAATACTTTGTATGATATTTAACATCCTTCAAAACTTACCTTTTCGATGATATTATGTATAATCCTTCTTCACATACTCTATACTCTAGCCAGACTGGTATCATGGTCATAGTTTCTGAGGCAAATGGGGTCCTTATAGATTATATAATTTAGTTTGATCATTTTATAGATGAGGAAACTGGAGGATAGACTGTCTTTCATGCCTGAATGTTCTCCCTCTACACATTTCCCTTTAGAATCCAAAATTTCCTTCACAGGTCAATGCAACTGACACATCCCAAAGAAAGCCTTTCCTTATTTGTTATCTAGAAGTAACTCTCCCCAAAAGTTAAGTTTTATCTACTTGGTATGTGTATGTAAGGGCTGTGCGTGTGTGTGTGTGTGTGTGTGTGTGTGTAAATAAAACGTATATATGTGTGTATATGTGTATACACACCTATGTTTGTATGTATAGGCATACATGTGTATATGTGTGTGTGTGTACTTCTTTTATAGGAAGTAAGACCCTTGAAGGCAGGGATTGTTTTCTTTTAGGTGTTGTACCATCAGAGCATAGCACAGTATCTGGTATATGGTAGGCACTTAATAAATTCTTGATGATTTTTTTAAAGTCTTAAAGGCAGGATTTGAAATTAGATTTTTTCCTATTCCAAACCTAGCAGCACTATATTCACTGTAACAGGTTGCTTCTCTGTATTACAGGACTCTGTTCAAATAAGATATTTTTAAAATTCCAGCTGGTAATGGCAATGAAACCAGAAATGGTTAATGAAGACTTCATGGAGTAGGTAAGACATGAACAGAGCCTTAAAGAATGGATAGAGATTATACAAGCACAGAGAGATAGTCACTAAGTTCTTGAGATCTCTCTGTTTTGGAGAACCCTGCCAAGACTCTGGTATAATAATAAGAGAAAGACTAACCTTATCCAGTTCATCACTGCATCTTTTGTTCTTGTAGCAACCTCCTAAGTCTTTACACAATCTCTGGTCTCTGCCATTGTCCCATCTTCCTTGTATTTTAGTCATAACTCTAGCAATTTAAACTAGACATCAAAGCTAACAGCTTTCTAAAACAATTTGTTTCATGCCAATCCCTTGTTCAAGAACTTTTAAAGGAAGTTCAATGTTTATAAAATCTAGAAAGTGAGGTGAAATATAAAGAAGACTAAACTCAGGTTCAGAAGGTTTGGGTTTAAGTGCCCAGCTCTGCTCTTGACCAGATACGTGACCATCATAATCTCTCTAAGCTTCTATTTCATTCTCTGAAGGTAAGAACATTTCCACAATACTTAGCCCAAAGGTTGTATATATATGTAAGGACAATATGTCGTTAAGTTAACATTCCATGTTCTATTACATAGAAATAAATGTAAGATCTTATTATAAAATCAAGTCTAAATTCTGTAGCCTAGTTTTCATGGTCCTCTACAATCTGGTCCCAAGTTATTTCTTCCAATTTATCTTTCTACTCTCATGTTTGAACCTTCATTGTATACAAACTAGTGAAAACACTGTCTCCTGAAAGTGCCATGTATATATCTTCTTACCTCCATATCTTTGTTCCAATATAATTCAATGCAAAAGAAATAGAAACATACATACATATATATATATATATACATATATACAAATAGATATCTACATATGTACCATTCACATGGGTAATCACAAAGATAAAGCAGATCACCAACAACAACAACAACAAATACTCTGCCTCCAAGGTGCTTACTTACTACTAGTAGAATACAACTTGTAGACAAGTAAGTATAAACATGATAATTTAAGGGAAAAAAAGGACTATAAGCAGCTAGACAGATAAACAAGTTCTTCATAGGAGGTGTCCTATATACAAAGCATAGCTATTTTCTCTCTTTTAAATATTGCTTCTTCTCCCATCCATGCAATTAAGTTATATTGCTTTCCTCTAGAAAGTCTCACATGTTTACTACAGGCCTACTTGGTGACTTCCCTCCCCTAATACTCATAGGACTTATTGATCGTGTTATTTATTTGGTGCTTACCATGTATTGTAATTCATTGTTAAGTTAATTTTACTGTTCCCCTGTTCCACCAAACTAACCTGGATATTACTTATGGTCAGAGGCCTAATGATGATGATGGTGGTGGTAATGATTAATATCATCCATAGAATCTAGTTTAGCACAGAGTTGGCACTCAGCTTATGGACCATGATGGTATGATGAAAAGTATTCATTCAGATACCCAGAAATTGGTTATGACAGTTCAAAAAAGGCATCCCTAAAGGAATATTAGAGGATATCCCATATCCCCCATTTGGGATGGAAGACAAGGCACAAGCCTGAAAAGCATCTACTGATAGAACAGGAGGAAAGAATGAAACAGGTTTGACTTTTTACATTTCAAAATTCTTTCCTCTTGATCTCAATTTATCATGGACAGAAATGGAAATGCTCCATAGCTGCTTCCACATACATGAGTTGTAGCAATTGGTTGCCCAGCTGGGATCTAATAATTAGATCATTTTGGCAGGAAACACACGTTTGCAGTTATTTAATAACTGGTAGCAAGGAAGAGTTATACATGAAATGGAAACAATTAGGATGATTGATTTGATTGGAGTCTAGGTAATTTACCTCTAAGGGCAAGGTAGTCTACAGTGAAGAAACAGGTCTATATCCTCCAAGTCTTCAAATGATCACTATACTTCAAACCTTCATCTCATTTCCCTAACTGATCAAACTCACTAGCAGTGATTCACTAAAGACAAGATGATACAATGACAAAGTATACTTAGAAAATATCTAACATTCCATTTGAAAGATGGAAAATTGAAACCCAGATAGTGGATGTGAACCATACAAGGCAGAAGCAGTAGTCTGTCCACATGGAGTGATCTTCACTTTAAACCAAAAAGTCTTCTATTTTCCAAGTCTTCCATTTTTTTATATGGCTAGATAGGCCATTATTGTGAAATTCAATGTATTACTTATAAATGCATTAATTTTTAAAAAAGCTTTTTTAAAAAGACTTGTGAAAGAAATAGAATGGTATTACTATTTTATGAGATGATTATCATGTTGTTCCTAAATAAATGACACATCAATTTCTCCATCATCAATATCTACCTAAGCAACATTCTATACTTTGACACATATTTAAATATTTGCTCTATAAAAAAAAACTTTTCTAGGGATTGAGCCCATAAAGTTAAAGAATGCCACTGTTCTTACCCTCAAGGAAACTGAAGAATAATTGTATTCAATAAACATTTATTAAGTGCGGAGAGTAGCAATTGAGATGAAACATAGACAAATACAACAAGAAAAGTTGAGAGTAATGGGAGGTCCAAGATAGAATTTGATTGGACAAAGGAGACATGTAGACAGTAAGGTAGGAGAAATTTGGAGAACGAAAGATGATTTTTAACTGGTAGCAGTGAGACAAAGTCAGTGAAAGCTTCACAAACTAGATAGCCCCTCAGCTGTGTCTTTTTTTTTAATAAATTTATTTATTTAACTTTTTACATTCATTTTCACAAGATTTTGGGTTCCAAAATTTTCTCCCCATTTTTCCCCTCCCCCCTCCCCAATACACTGAGCATTCTAATTTTCCCTATCACCAATCTGCCCTCTCTTCTAT